>MU743975.1:0-50938 GCA_026770625.1 Nicotiana glauca | reverse complement strand
TAGGAGATGTAGATCTCCGGTGGGTTGGTTTGAGTCGGGCGAGGCTAGATTATTGGGCACAGAGATGGTTCAGGGTGCGATGGAGAAAGTTAAAGTGATTCATGACAGACTCCGTGCAGCCCAGTCCAAACAGAAGAGTTACGCGGACAAGAAGGTTCGTGATGTGACATATATGGTTGGCGAGTGGGTTCTGCTTCGGGTATCGCCTATGAAGGGCGTCATGAGAATTGGGAAGAAAGGGAAATTGAGTCTGAGGTTTATTTACCCTTTTGAGGTATTGAAACATGTTGGAAAAGTTGCTTATGACCTTGGCCTACCTCCCATCTTGGCAGGAGTTTATTCGATATTTCAGGTTTCGATGCTCCGGAGGTATTACAGCGACCCTTCACACGTGTTGGATTTCAGCTCAGTTCAATTGGACCAGGATCTATCGTATGTTGAAGAGCCAATGACCATATTGGACAGGCAGATCAGAAAGTTGAGGTCAAAGGACATTGTTTCAGTGAAGGTCCAGTGGTGGGGTTAGCCGGCCGAGGAGGCGACTTGGGAGACCGAGCAGGATATGCGCAGCCAGTACCCTCATCTTTTTGCTACTTCAGGTATGTTTCTATGCTCGTTCGAGGAGGAACGAATGTTTAAGTGTAGGAGGAAGTAACGACCCGGCCGGTCATTTTTGGAATTTATGCCCCGTTCCCCTATTAACTGCTTTCTCTAAGTTCATTTCTACTATTTTGGTTTGCCGGGACGTTCGGTGTTGGGATTCGGAGTGTTTTGGGACACTTAGTCCCTAAATGAGAGCATAAGTGTTGAAAAATGGTCCATAATCAGAACTGTATGAAGACGACCTCGGAATGGAATCTGATGGTTCCGTTAGCTCCGTTAGGTGATTTTGGGGTTGGGAGCGTGTTCAGAATGTACTTTAGAAGTCCGTAGCTCATTTAGGCTAGAAATGCCGAACGCTAGTATTTTAGTGATATCCGGTTGATAGGTGAGATTTTGATCCGATAGTTGGAACGGAGTTCTGGAAGTTGTTGTAGCTTCGTTACGTGATTTGGGATATGTGTGCAAAATTTCAAGTCATTCAGACGTGTTTAGGTCGGGTTTTTGATTAAAGGCGAGCTTCGGAAGTTGGGTTGAACTTAGGCTTGAATCCGTTGCGGATTGGTGATTTCTGTGTTGTTGGATGTGTTTTATGATTGGAACAAGTTCATATGATGTTTTAGGATGGGTTTGTACTTTTGGTTGAGGTCCCGAGGGCCTCGGGATGATTTCGGATGGCTAACGGGAACTTTTGAAGTTGGAAAATTTCATAATAGACGAAATTGTAAATGAGCGTGCACAAGACCTCACTTTAAATGATCATATCTCCCGTTATTTAAGGATTTGTGTGACTCACAACCTATCAAATTAAAGCCCTTTGAGTCTAGTTTCCAACGCAACAAACCGTTCGTCATTTGGTGGTGTAAATATCTATGTCTAATAGGTGTTTGATAATATACCTAAATGACATAAGTTATGGAATTTAGTACCAATGTTGGCCCTATTGTATGTTGTATTGTAGATTGAAGTTACATAAATGTATCGGATCATCGTAGTATCATTAAGGGGTGAAAGATATGAATGGCTAAAACCCCATCTTTTGGAAATCTAGCGTCATCGATGGTTGTGTGATTTTTGGTCATTTTTCATAATTTTGCGTATTAGCTTAGAATTTAATTGTAGAATAAATTTCTTGAATTATTATTTACAATATACAACTTAATTGAATAGACTTGAGCCATTTGGAGTCGGATCCTCGTGGCAAAAGTGTGGTTTCAGGTTGACTTACACTTCTTCTAGGTAAGTGGCTTGTCTAACCTTGTGTGGGGGACTTCGTCCCTTAGGATGTGATATTTGGTAATTGAATGCCTTGTGCGTGAGGTGACGAGCGAGTACTTGAGCTAATTGTTGAAAACCTGAATTTCTGCTGAAAATACTTGAACTCAATTTCTTTCGTATTTGCCTTATTCTGCTTGCTATTATAGCCTGTGCTAGTATAGAAAAGAACATTTAGTGGAATTACTTGCCTATTTGCTTAAACTTCCTTGTTTGCACTCTATGAAGTATATTAGGCTAGATCTACTATTATTTACCACGAGTTTGGTAATTATTTGATATTTTGAGTTGTTGTTGTATTGATGTACTTCATTTCTGAATATTCCTCTGACTTTGGTTGCGCATTTACATTGGGACTACGGATGTTGAAATTCCGGGAGCTCCCCCCTTGTTTGTTTACTTTGGGACTACGGGTTTGATTCCCGGGAGATCCCCCTGTACTTTTATTTTGGGACTACGGGTTTGATTCCCGGGAGATCCCCCTGCACTTTTATTTTGGGACTACGGGACAGTATCCCGAGAGATCCCCCTGCACTTTTATTTTGGGACTACGGGACGGTATCCCGGGAGATCACCCTACACGCATATGATTGGACTACGGGACGGTATCCCGGAAGATTCTTGACATTGATATGAGAGTTGGATTACGGAACGGTATCCCGGAAGATCCATTGGACAGTTGAGGAAAGGGCTACAGGACGGTATCCTGGGAGACCCTCGTGGGCATTCTTACAATTTAGCTGTATTTATTCTGTGCTTATGTTCTATCTTTGTAGTATTATTATTTCATTGATCTGCCTTATTGCACTGCTACGTTCATTAGTTTTCGTTAGATTTCTACACTGTTAATATTTTTGCTACTGCATTATTTCTGCCTCGGTAGGGCCTTGACCTTCCTCGTCACTACTCCATCGAGGTTAGGCTTGGCACTTACTGAGTACCGCCGAGGTGTACTCATGCTACTCTTCTGCACACTTTTGTTGTAGATCCAGGTACTTCTGATTGAGCGCACTTTCGGTGATTTCAGGGCTACATTCGGACACTTGAGGTATGCATCTGTCGCGTCCGCAGATCCGAAGAGTCTCCTTCCACTCTCCCCTATAGATAGTAGTTTCATTTTATTTGTTCGATTGTGTAGACATTTCTGGATGTTAGAGCCATGACTTATATACTCTTAGCTTGTGTTGCCCGTGAGTTTCCGGGTCTTGGAGTTTCAGTATTTTGAGTTGAAGTGTATGTGCCAGGCGGCACTCTATACATTTTCCTATGTTATTCAGTATTTGTTTTATTGTTCTCGTAAAGGTTGTTAAATTTCCGTAATGTGTTAGGCTTACCTAGTCGCGAAGACTGGGTGCCGTCATGACAGGAATCGTGTGGAATTCTAGTTTTATGGCCGTAAAATGCCAAAAGCCAAGAAACGGCCATTATGGGGCAGTGAATATGGTACCTTAGGTCTTATTTTATATTCTCGATAAATTTTAGGCTATCCGGGTTCGGGGGCACGAGCCCACGGCGAAAGACGTGAGCTATAACATACAAAAATATGAGAATCATTCGGAATTCCTATTTTATGGCGATAAAATGCCAAAAAACGAGGAACGGTCCTGGAGTATGGTTTCTTTGAGTCGTATTTGTTGTCCCGAATGAATTTGAGGCAATCCAGGTCCGGGGGCCCAGTCCCACGACGGAAAACGTGGGCTATAGCACACGAAAATATGGGAATCATGCGGAATTTCAGTTTTATGACTGTAAATGCCAAACATTGAGGAACGACCATGGTGGGGCGGTGACTATGGTTTCTTAGGTCGTATTTGATGTCCCAATAAAACTTAAGGCGATCTGTGTCCGGGCCCACGAGAGAAGGTGTGGGCTATAGCACACGAAAATACGAGAATCGTGTGTAATTCTACATTTATGGCCGTAAAACATTAAGTAACGAGGAACGGACATTTTGGGATGGTGACTATGGTTTGCTAGGTTGTATTTGATGTCTAGAATAAATTTTAGGCCATCCGGGTCTAGGGGTCCGGGCCCACGGCAGAAGGCGAGAGCTATAGCACATGAATATTTTTGAATCGTGCGGAATTCTAGTTTTATGGTCGTAAACGCCAAAAGAGAGGAATGACCATGGTGGGGGCAGTGACTATGGTTACTTAGGTCGTATTTAATTTCCCTGATATATTTTAGATGATCCGAGTCCGAGGGCCCAGACCCAGTGCAGAAGGCGTAGACTATTGCACACGAAGATATTAGAATCATGCGGAATTCTAGTTTTATGATGGTAAAACGCATCAAAACGAGTAACAGTCATAGTGGGGTAGTGACTATGGTTTCTTTGGTTGTATTTGATGTCTCAGATAAATTTTAGCTGATCCGTGTCTGGGGTCCCGGACCCACGGTGGAAGGCGTGGGCTATGCATACGAAAATATGGGACTCATGCGGAATTCCAGTTTTATGATTGTAAAACGCTAAAAAATGAGGAACGGCCATAGAGGGGTGATGACTATGGTTCCTTAGGTTGTATTTGATGTCCCGGATAAATTTTAGGCTATCCGGGTCTGGGGGCTCAGGCCCAAGACGGAAGGCATGGGCTATAGCACAAGAAAATATGGAATCTAGCGGACTTCCTGTTTTATGACCGTAAAATATCAAAAAACGAGGAACAACCATGGTGGGGCAATGATTATGGTTTCTTTGTCGTATTTAATGTCCCGATAAAACTTGAGGTGATCTGGTTCCAGGGGTTCGAGCCCAAGGCATAAGGCGTGGGTACACGAAAATATGTAAATCATATGGAATTCCAGTATTGTAGCCGTAAAATGCTAAAAATCGAGGAACGGCCATTGTGGGGTGGTGACTTTAGTTCCCTCGGTCGTTTTTGATATCCCGAATAAATTTTAGGCAATCTAGGTCCAGAGGCCCAGGCCCAGGCCCACGGTGGAAGACGTGAGTTATAGCACACAAAAATATAGGAATAGTGCGGAATTCAAATTTTATGACCGTAAAATGCCAACGGACGAGGAACGGTCATGGCGGGGTAGTGAATATAGTTCCTTAGGTTGTATTTGATATCCCGGATATATTTTAAGCGATTCAGGTCTGGGGCCTGGAATTTCATGGCGGAAGTCGTGTGCTATAGCACACGAAAATACGTGAATCGAGCGAAATTTTAGTTTTTTGGCCGTAAAATGCCAAACAATGAGGAACGGTCATGACAGGAAGGTGACTACGGTTCTTTAGGCTGTATTTGATGTCCCAAGCAAATTTTAGGCGATCAGGGTCTTGGGGCCCGGGTCCACGTCGAAAGGCGTAGCACACGAAAATATAGGAATCGTGCGGAATTCTAGTTTTATAGCTGTTAAACGCCACATAATGAGGAAAGGTCATGGCGGGGAGGTGAATATGGTTCCATAGGTTGTATTTGATGTCCCGGGTAAATTCTAGGCGATCTGTGTTTGGGGGACCGGGCCCACAGCGGAGGGCGTGGCTATAGCACAAGAAAATATGAGAATCGAGCGGAATTCTAATTTTTTGGTCATAAAACTCCAAAGAATGAGGAACGACCATGGTGAGGCGGTGACTATGGTTTCTTTGGTCGTATGTGATGTCCCGGATAAATTTCATACGATCTGGGACTGTGGGTCTGGACCTACGGCAGAAGGTGCAGTACACGAAAATATAGGAATCATGCGGAATTCCAGTTTTATGGCGGTAAAATACCAAAAAATTAGGAATGGTCATGGAGGGGCGATGACTATGGTTCCTTAGGTTGCATTTGATGTCCCAGATGAAGTTTAGATGATCCGTGTCCGGGGGCCCGGACCCACAGCGGAAGGTGCTCGCTATAGCACACAAAAATATGGGAATCGTGCGAAATTCTAATTTTATGATCGTCAAATGCTAAAAAAAATGAGGAATGGCCATGTTGGGGTGGTGATAATGGTTCCTTAGGTTGTATTTTATGTCTCGAATAAATTTTAGGCAATCCGGATCCTGGGGTCCAGCCCCACGGTGAAAGACGTGGGCTATAACACACGGAAATATGGGAATCGTACAAAATTCCAATTTTATGGACATAAACGCCAAAAAATGAGGAACAATCATGGTAAAGCAGTGACTATGGTTCCTTTGGTCGTATTTGATGTCTCGAATAAATTTTAGCCTATCTGAAGCCCGGGCCCAAGGTGGAAGGCATGGGCTATAGCACACAAAAATATGAGAATCAAGCGGAATTCCAGTTTTATGGTTGTAAAATGCCAAAAACGAGGAATGGTCAAGGCAGGGTGGTGAATAAGTTTCCGTAGGTCATCCTTGATGTCCCGGGTAAATTCTAGGCGATCTGTGTACGAGGTCCCGATCCCACGACGGAAGGCGTGGCTATAGCACACGAAAATATGGGAATCATGCGGAATTAAAATATAATGGCCATAAAATGCCAAAAGTGAAGAACGGCCATGGTGGGGTGATGACTATGGTTCCCTAGGTCGTATTTCATATTCCGGATAAATTTTAGGCAATCCAGGTTCGGGGATCTGGGCCCATGACGGAAGGTGTGAGCTATAGCACAGGAAAATTAGGGAATCGTGCGGAATTCTAGTTTTATGGCCGCAAAATATAAAAATAGAGGAACGGCCATGGTGGGTAGTGGCTATGGTTCCTTAGGTCATATTTGATGTCCTGGACAAATTTTAGGTGATCCGGGTTCAGGGGCCCGAACCCACGGCAGAAGCTGTGGGCTATAGCACACGAAAATATGGGAATCGTGCGAAATTCCAGTTTTATGGTAGTAAACGTCAAAAAATGAGGAACGGTCATGGCGCGGATATGAATATGGCTCCTTAGGTCATATTATATGCCCCGGATAAATTTTATGCGATCCGTATCCTGGGGCCCGGACCCACGGCGGGAGGCGAGGGTTATAGCACACTAAAATATGGAAATTGTGCGAAATTCCAGTTTTAATGCCGTAAAACACAAAAAAAGCGAGGAACGGACACGGTGGGGTGGTGAATATAGTTCCCTAGGTTTTATGTGATGTCCCAAAAAGTTTTTAGGCAATCCGGGTCCTGGTGCCCAGGCCCACGGCGGAAGGCGTGGGCTATAACACACGAAAATATGGGAATCGTGCAGAATTCCAGTTTTATGGTCGTAAAATGCCAAAAATGAGGAAAACCATTGTGGGGCAGTAACTATAGTTCCCTAGGTCATATTAGATGTCTCGGATAAATTTTAGGCATTCCAGGTACATGGGCCCGGGCCCACGGTAGAAGGCGTGAGCTATAACACACGAAAATATGGGAATCATGCGAAGTTCCAGTTTTAAGACCGTAAAATGGCAAAAAATGAGGAAAGATCATAGCGGGTTGGTGACTATGATTTCTTTGGTCGTATTTTATGTCCTGGGTAAATTCTAAGAGATCGTGTTCGTGGACCTGGGCCCACAGTAGAAGGCGTGAGCTATAGAACATGAAAATATAAGAATCATGAAGAATTCCTGTTTTATAGTGGTAAAATGCCAAAAATGAGGAATGGTCATGGAGGGATGGTGATTGTCGTTCCTTAGGTCATATTTGATGTTCCGGATTAATTGTAGACGATCAGTGTCTGGGGGACCGGACCCACAGCTCAAGGCGCTGGCTATAGCACACGAAAATATGTGAATCGTGTGAAATTCCAGTTTTATGGCCGTAAGATGCCAAAAAAAAGAGGAACGACCATGGTAGGGCAGTGAGTATGGTTCCTTAGGTATTATTTGATATCCCAAATAAATTTTAGGCGATCCGAGTCATGGGGACCAGGCCCACGGCGGAAGGCGTGGGCTATAACACACGAAAATATGGGAATCGTACGGAATTTCAATTCTATGGCCGTAAAATGCCCAAATAATGAGTAAAAATAATGGTGGGGCAGTGATTATGGTTCCTTTGGTCGTATTTGATGTCTCGGATATATTTTAGGGTATCCAGATCCTGCAGCACGAGCTCACGATAGAAGGCGTGGGCTATAGCACACGAAAATATGAGAATCATGCGGAATTCCAATTTTATAGCTGTAAAATTCTTAAAAATGAGGAATGGTCATGGAAGGTCGGCGACTATGGTTCTGTAGTTCGCATTTGATGTCTCGGATAAGTCCAACAAGATCTGTGTCCAGGGACTCGGGCCCACCGCGGAAGGCGTGGCTATAGCATACGAAAATATGGGAATTGTGTCGAATTCAAGTTTCATGGGCATAAAATGCTAAAAAAATAAGGAACATCTATGGTGGGGCGGTGACTATGGTTCCCTAGGTCGTACTTCATGTTCTGGATAAATTTTAGGCAATACGGGTCCGGGGGCCTAGGCCCACGGCGAAATCGTGCGAAATTCCAGTTTTATAGCCATAAAATACCAAGAAAGAGGAACGACAATGGTGGGGAAGTTACTATAGTTCCTTAGGTTGTATTTGATATCCAGGAAAATTTTTAGGTGTTCCGATTTCAGGGGCCCGAACCCACAGTAGAAGGTGTGGGCTATAGCACACGAAAATATGGGAATCGTGCGGAATTCCATTTTCATGGCCATAAAATGCCAAAAGTGAGGAATGGTCATGGCTGGTTTTTGACTATGGTTCCTTAAGTTGTATTCGATGTCATGGGTAAATTCTAGGTGATCCGTGTCCGGGGGCCGGGGCCCACGGCGGAATGCGTGGCTATAGCATATGAAAATATGAAAATCGTGCGAATTTTTAGTTTTATGGCCGTAAAATTCCAAAGAATGAGGAACGGCCATGGTGTGGCGGTGACTATAGTTCTTTAGGTCATATTTGATATCTCGGATAAATCTTAGGCGATCTGTATTCGTGGGCCTAAACCCAAGGCAAAAGGCGTGCTCTACAGCACGCAAAAATATGGAATCATACGGAATTCCAATTTTATGATGGTCAAATGCGAAAAAATGAGGAGTGGTCATGACGGGGGTGGTGAACATGGTTTCTTAGGTCATATTTGATGTTTAGGACAACTTTTAGGCGATTCGTGTCTGGGATACCAGACCCACGATAGAAGGCGTGGGCTATAGCATACGGAAATATTGGAATCGTGAGGAATTCAAGTTTCATGGCCATAAAATGCTAAAAAATGAGGAATGACCATGGTGGGGTGGTGAATATGGTTCCCTAGGTCGTATTTCATTTTCTGGATAAATTTTAGGCAATCCGGATTCGGGGGCTTGGGCCCACGGCGGAAGATGTGAGCTATGGCACACAAAAATTTGGGAATCATGCAAAATTCTAGTTTTATGTCCGTAAAATACCAAAATAGAAGAACAACCATGGTGGGCAGTGAATATGGTTCCTTAGGTCGTATTTGATGCCCTGGACAAATTTTAGGTGATCCGATTTCGGTGGCCCGAACCCACGGCAGAAGGCGTGAGCTATATCACACGAAAATATGGGAATCATGAAGAATTCTAGTTTTATAGCAGTAAAACGCCAAAAAATGAGTAACGATCATGGCGGGGCGATGACTATAGTTCCTTAGGACATATTTGATGTCCTGGATAAATTTTAGGCGATCCGTGTCTAGGGTCCCCGGACCCACGGCAAAAGGCGTGGGCTATAACACACTAAAATATGAGAATTGTGCGAAATTCTAGTTTTATGACCGTAAAATGCCAAAACAATGAGGAATGCCCACGGTAGGGCGGTTAATATGGTTCATTAAGTAGTATTTGATGTCTCAAATAAATTTTAGGTGATCCGGGTCTTGGGGCGCAGGCCCACGGCAGAAGGCGTAGTCTATAACACACGAAAATATGGGAATCGTGCGGAATTCCAATTTTATGGAAGTAAAATGCCAAAAACTGAGGAACAACCGTTGTGGAGTAGTAATTATGGTTTCCTAGGTCATATTTGATGTCTTGGATAATTTTTAGGCGATCCAAGTCCAGGGGCCCGGGCCTAAGGTAGAAGGTGTGAGCTATAGCACACGAAAATATGGGAATCATGCGGAATTTTAGTTTTAAGACGGTAAAATGAAAAAAAATGAGGAACGATCATGGCTGGTTGGTGACTATGGTTCCTTAGGTTGTATTTAATGTCCTAGGTGAATTCTGCGATCCGTGTCTGGGGGGTTCCGGCCCACGGCGTAAGGCATAGCTATAGCATACGAAAATATAAGAATCGTGCGGATTTCCAGTTTTATGGCCGTAAAACTCCAAAGAACGAGGAGCGTCCATGGTGTGGCAGTGACTATTATTCCTTAGATCGTATCTGGTATCCCGGATAAATTTTAGGCGATCCGTATCCATGGGCCTGAACCCAAGGCAGAAGGTGTGGGCGATAGCACACGAAATATGGGAATCAAGCGGAATTCCAGTTTTATTGCGGTAAAATGCTAAAAAATGAGGAACGGTCATGGAAGGACAGTGACAATGGTTCCTGAGTTCGTATTTGATGTCCCAGATAAATTTTAGATGATTTTTTGTCTGGGGACCAGACCCACGGCGGAAGGCGTGGGATATAGCACACTCAAATATGGGAATCATGCGGAATTCAAGTTTCATGGCCATAAAATACTAAAAAATGAGGAACGGCCATGGTAGGGCGGTGACTATGGTTCCCTAGGTAATATTTAATTTTTTGATAAATTTTAGGCAATCCGAGTCCGAGGGCCTGGGCCCACGACCGAAGATGTGAGCTATGGCACACGAAAATTAGGGAATTATGCAGAATTCCAGTTTTATAACCGTAAAATACCAAAAAAGAGGAGCGGCCATGGTGGGGTAGTGACAATGGTTCCTTAGGTCGTATTTGATGCCATGAAAATTTTTAGGTGATCCGGTTTCAGTGGCCCGAACCCACGGTAGAAGGCGTGGGCTATAGCACACGAAAATATAGGAATCGTGCGGTATTCCAGTTTTATGGCGGTTAATCGCCAAAAATTGAGGAACGGTCATGGAGGGGCATTGACTATGGTTCCTTAGGTCATATTTGATGTCCTAGATAAATTTTAGACGATCCGTGTCTAGGGGCCCGGACCCACGGTGGAAGGCGTGGGCTATAGCACACTAAAATATGGGAATTGTGCAGAATTCTAGTTTTATGGCAGTAAAAAGACAAAAAATTGAGAAACGTCCATGGTGGGTGGTGACTATGGTTCCTTAGGTCATATTTGATGTCCCAAATAAATTTTAGGTGATCCGTGTCCTGGGGCCCGGGCCCACGGTAGAAGGCGTGGGCCATAGAACACAAAAATATGGGAATGGTGCGGAATTCCAGTTTTACGGAAGTAAAATGCCAAAAACTGAGGAAAAGCTATTGTAGGGCACTAACTATGGTTTCCTAGATCATATTTGATATCCCGGATAAATTTTAGGCGATCCGGGTCTAGGGGCCTAGGCCTAAGGTAGAAGGTGTGAGCTATAGCACACGAAAATATGGGAATCGTGCGGAATTCTAGTTTTAAGGCCGTAAAATGACAAAAAATGAGGAACTGTAATGGCTGGTTGGTGACTATGGTTCTTTAGGCTCTATTTGATGTCCCAGGTAAATTTAAGGTTATCCGTATCCGGGAGTTCGGGCCCACGGCGGAAGGCATAACTATAGCATATGAAAATATGAGAATCGTGCAAATTTCCAGTTTTAGGGTCATAAAACTTCAAAGAACGAGGAATAGCCATGGTGTGGTGGTGACTATGGTTCCTTAGGTCGTATTTGATGTCCCGGATAAATTTTAGGCGATCTGTGTCCGTGGGCCCGGACCCATGGCAGAAAGCGTGGGCTATAGCACATGAAAATATGGAAATCATCCGAAATTCTAGTTTTATGGTGGTAAAACGACAAAAAAAAAGAGAAATGGTCATGGCGGGTCGGTGACTATGGTTACTTAGGTTGTATTTGATGTATCGGATAAATTTTAGGCGATCAGTGTCCGGGGGCCCGATCCCACAGCGGAAGGTGCTGGCTATAGCACACGAAAATTTGGGAATCGTGCGGAATTCCAGTTTTATGGCCTTAAAAGGCCAAAAAACAAGGAACGACCATGGTGGGATTGTGACTATGGTTCCGTAGGTCGTATTTGATTTCCTGAATGAATTTTAGGTGATCTAGGTCCTAGGGCCCAGGCCCACGGCGGAAGGTATGCGCTATAGCAAATGAAAATATGGGAATCGTACAGAATTCCAATTTTATGGCCGTAAAACATCAAAAAATGAGGAACAATCATGGTAGGGCAGTGACTATGGTTCCTTTGGTCGTATTGGATGTATCGAATATTTTAGGCTATCCAGGTCTTGGGACCCGAGCCCACGGCAGAAGGCGTGGGCTATAGCACACAAAAATATGGGAATCGTGTAAAACTAATGAGGAACGGTCATGGCAGGGCGGTGACTATAGTTTCATAGGTCATATTTGATGTCCCGGGTAAATTTTAGGCAATCGGTGTCCTGAGGAGGCCCACGGCGGAAGGTGCGGCTATAGGACACGAAAATATGAGACTCGTGCGAAATTCAAGTTTCATGGCCATAAAACGCCAAAAAAAATGAGGAATGGAGATGGTGGGGTGGTAAATATAGTACCTTAGGTCGTATTTGATGTCCCGCTAAAACTTGAAGCGATCCGGGTCAGGGAGTCTGGGCCCACGGCTGAAGGCGTGAGCAATAGCACATGAAAATATGGGAATCATGCGGAATTTCAATTTTATAGCCGTAAAATGCCAAAAAACAAGGAACGACCATGGTGGGGTGGTGACTATGGTTCCTTAGGTCGTATTTGATGTCCTGGATAAATTTTAGGCGACTCGGGTCCTGGGGACCAGGCCCACGACAGAAGGCATGGGCTATAGCTACACGAAAATATGGGAATCGTGCAGAATTTTAGTTTTATGGACGTAAAATGCCAAATAGTATGGAACAACCATTGTGGGGCAGTAACTATGGTTTCCTAGGTCATAAATGATGTCCCGGATAAATTTTAGGCGATCCGGGTCCATGGGCCTGGGCCTACGGTAGAGGGTGTGAGCTATAGCACATGAAAATATGGCAATCGTGCAGAATTCCAGTCCTAAGGCTGTAAAATGCCAAAAAATGAGGAACGTTCATAGATGGTTGGTTACTATGGTTCCTTAGGTTGTATTTGATGTCCCGGTAAATTCTAGGCGATTCGTGTCCGGGGGCCCGGGCCCACGGCGGAAGGCGTGGGCTATAACACACAAAAATATGGGAATCATGGAAAATTCAAGTTTTGTGGCGGTAAAATGACAAAAAAAGAGGAATGGTCATGGGGGGCGGTGATCATGGTTTCTTAGGTCGTATTTGATATACCGGATACATTTTAGGTGATCAGTGTCTGGGGGCTCAGTCTCACAGCGAAAGGCACTGGCTATAACACACAAAAATATGGGAATCGTGCAAAATTCCAATTTTATGGCCGTAAAATACCAAAAAATAAGAAAAAACCATGGTAGGTTGGTGACTATGGTTCCGTATGTCGTATTTGATGTCCCGAATAAATTTAGGCGACCCGGGTCCTAGGGCCCAGGCCCACGGCGGAAGGCGTGTGTTATAACATACGAAAATATGGGAATCGTACACAATTCCAATTTTATGGCCGTAAAACATCAAAAAATGAGGAACAATCATGGCAGGGCAGTGACTATGGTTCCTTTTGTCGTATTCGATGTCTCAGATAAATTATAGGCTATCCAGGTCCTAGGACCCGGGCCCACGGTGGAAGGCGTGGGATATAGCACACGAAAATATGTGAATCATGCAAAATTCTAGATTTATGGCCGAAAAAGCCAAAAACGAGGAACGATCGTGGCAGGGTGGTGACCATAGTTCCGTAGGTCGTATTTGATGTCCCGGATAAATTTTAGGTGATACACGTCTGGGGGCCCGGGCCCACGGCGAAAGGTGTGGCTATAGGACACGAAAATATGGGACTCGTGCGGAATTCAAGTTTCATGGCCATAAAACGCCAAAAAATAAGGAACAATCATGGTGGGGCGGTGACTATAGTACCTTAGGTCATATTTGATGTCCCGCTAAAACATGAAGCGATCTTAGGTTTTAGGGTTTTTTTTAAGCAATCCCTAGGCATTGCCTTGGGTTAGTTTTTATTTATATAATAAAATGATAACAAAGTGTCATGAAATCCTAATAAGTGCATGAAATAAAACTTGAACTCTAAATATAGCCTATTATCAAATTTGAGCATTACACTCAAACTTGATATCACATTAGTGCTACTGAAATTTGTAAAGCAAAACTCTAGTCCAAAGATGTCCATTGCTGCATTTTGTTTCCAATCCATTACAGCCCATTTCGAACGTATAGCCATCTGATTGCATCTGTAGTCACAATCTGCATCACTTTCTGACCAAAATCGCACATTGCAAAAATAGCCACTTTCATTGTATCGTAACTGAATTCTCCAATTGCTGCCTCTTTTTGACCGATGTTCCTGCTTTTTTCTTTTACTGCATAGTATCATTCCATTACCAATGGTCCATTGTTCATGCCTATACTATGTTACATCCATATCTTCGAGTAGATACTGCCCAGTAATTACCATTATAGCCAAAATGTACTCCAGCTTTACTTGCATTTTTATGTATCCTTCCTTGCTTGTATCATGTCCTGCATTGCTCCTAACTTCCTTTTGTGACCTATTGTGATGATTACTAATTCCTGCACCTATTTTCCAACTAATGCATACTGATTGATATTGAAGTCCATTTGAGTTCCTTGCATCTTTATGGCTTGATTCAATATGACTTGCTGAAGTGGTCATTTGAACTGTGCCCAATTTGCTTCCAATTTTGTTTAACATTCCTTTTTATGCTGCTGAGATCCTCACATCATATGATCGCTCCTGTAATGTATTATATTGCTGCACTACTGATTTGTGCCCATACAGATCCAATGTGTCCATATTTAATCTCAAATTCCTTTGTTTGTTCGATCTCCTGTAGAACACTATCCAGAATTTCTCTCTCATGCTTATGCATACCATCTTTCCTTCCTCAAGGGAATGAGTACTAGGTACTAATACCACCCATAGAGGTCGTAATTGAGGGCAAGGCATGAGTACAGTAACATATCCTGCAAAAAAGAACACAAGGTTAGTGAAAAAATTGACCAACAATCTTTCCTCCATCAGGATTTGAGATTGTTGATCCTGCTTTTCTTTATAATTTCCTATTTGTTTTCTTCCGCCTTGTTCCATCCCCTTTATTTCCTTATTTCTACTTGTTTTACCTTTCCACTTATTAAAGATGAATTCCTTCTCTTCCCCAGTTTTTTGAAGATCCACCTTATGCATTTGAACCCAACTCTTCATCATGTTCCTCTCCCACTTCTTCGTACTATCAGAAAAACTATTCCATTCCTCTATATGTCTTCCTATGTGATTCCCCTCATTCCCCTCAACTTTTATTTTTCTTATACCACCTACCATACTCCAACACTTTCCTTGTGATTTGTTGTTACCTTCACTTATTTGCATTCCACTTCTGCAAGTACCCTCCTTTCTCATCTCTTGTTTTAAGCTCTCTCTTATTGCATTTATCTACTTCTTGCTATATCGTTCTGCACCTAAGAATGTTTGGCTCCCTGCATCCCTCTTTAATCCCCTACCTTCTCCTATTTCCTGAAATCTTGACCTCCTCCAATACATTTCCAACCCCTTCTTCAAATGTCCAATTCTATTAAACTTTCTGGACATCTTTGTTTCTGATCTCCTTTTTGTGTTGATTTTGTTCGTGATCATTGCTATTCTCCTGCTCTCCTCCTTCCCAACTCCTAATAGATTCCTTTTTGCTATGTTCCTGCTCCTTAATTTTTCCCATATCTGCTGAGTCTTGTAATTCTCTTACCCAATTCTTCTGGGCTTACTTTTCCATTCTACTGATATGATGTTGATTTCTCTTCGAGTTATACTGTTGTCTAATTCTATAGTCCTTCAATTGGGTTGAATGCAAAGTATTAATACCACCAATAAGAAGTCATGTAGATTGTAGAGCAACAATATTTCAAAAGTACCTGCAACAAAGAAAATACAGTTAGTGAAAGAAGAGATCACCATACTCTCCTCATAACTGATTTGAGTATGGTGACTACATGTGTCTCCTCTTATTTCCATCTCTTTTTGTTCCTCTGACCAGATTAGAATCTTGCAGCTTTGACTCTCAGATGTGGACATTGCATTTTATCATCATTCACTATCCTTCTTCCTTTTGAATCTAGATCCCAAAAACCAAAGCATTCCATATCTCCCGCATCAAGAGCATAGTTTGCTATATGGTCTTCTAGCTTGTTCCCTTCTCTAAAGATATGAGATACTTTCATATTGAATTCTCTCATTAACTCTTTAATTTCCTCTACATAATCAACTATTCCCCAAGGTGGCTTCCATGTTCCATCTATAATGTTTTTCAGCATTATTGAGTCAGTCTGCATCCACACCTGTGCAAAGTTCTGAGATTGACGAAATCTCAAAGCTTCTAACATAGCAATTGCCTCAGCTTCATTGTTAGATCCTTCCCTAATCTCTTTACCTAGAGCATATATCAGACCACCACTTTCATCCCTAATGCAAACCCCAATAGAACTCCTTTCTGGATTACCCCTAGAAGTACCATCAGTATTCACTTTTATCCAGCCCTGTACTGGGAATTCCCAAGTAACCTTATCCACCTTTAGCCTAGGTGTATAATTCTCTAGTGTTGCCAGTAAAATCTCCCATCTGCGAGGAACTCTCATGCCAGGTTTTATCAACTGAACTAGGGACTGTAGAGTTGTTGAGACTTGATAAATAACCCTGCTAACTGGTACAATGTCCCCATGTTTGATACTGTTTCTTCTCTTCTATAATTCCCATATAATACACGATGGAAGTGAATTTATGATTGGTCGCATTCTTGGTAGCAGCTGGACTGTCCAACACTTGTTTATTGCTTGATGCATAGTTAAACCTTCCACCTTTATTCCTGCTCTTCCCATGAAGTATTTCCACACTATAGAGGCTGCTCTAGATGTAAAGAAGAGATGGTTTAGAGTTTCTTCTTTTGGTTCTGCACAACACCAACATCTAGAACGGAATAAATCCCAGCCTTTTCATAAAATCATCTAAAGGAAGCTTTGCTCGCCATACCTTCCACAAAAAGAAGGCAATTTTAAAGGGAAGTCCTTTCACCCATATCTTCTTGGTAGCTTCCTTAGGATCTGCTCTTCTTCTCACTTATTGCCAAGCTTATTTAACAGTAAAATGGCCCTTTGTTTCTAATATCCAAAAGGGATTGTCTGGAGAATTCCCTTGATTTGGCGGTCTTATGTTCTCCACAATATGCATTGCTAAATCTTCAGGTAGCACCTCCCTTAATTTCCATATCCCAAGCTCCATTCTTCACAGCTTCAAATACATTGTGAATGCTCTCATCAACTGCAAAATTTTGAGGCACTAGAAAATATAGAGCACCTAATCCAGTCCAGTTATCATACCAAAAAAAGGCTGATCCCATTATTATTTTCCATATAATTTGATGCTCAATAAGGTCCCTACATTCTAGCATTTTTCTCCATACATGTGAGCCTTCTCTCCATGGTACTACCACTGCATTAAGCTTTTTGCAGTATTTTTGACTGACAAAGGAGCTCTATAGGCTAGGCTTGGTTCTGAAATTCCACCATAACTTACAAAACAATGCTTTGGATACATCATGCAAGGATCTAAAGCCAATTCCTCCCTCTTCATATGGCATACACAAGTTTGTCCATGATGCCCAGTGCCTGCTTGTACCTCCCACAACACTACTCCAGAAAAATTGAGCAAAAATCTTGTGAAGCCTATTAATAACATAATTAGGAGGGTTAACAGTTGACAATAGATGTATTGGCATGCTTTGGAGGACACTTCTGATTAACAATGCCCTTCCTCCTATTGAGAGTAATTTTCCTTTCCATGCCTGCAACTTGTCTAATACTTTATTGATCATTGGTTGATAGTAGTCCAGTCTTCTTCTTGCCTAAAAAATTGGGCATCCTAGTTATGTAAAAGGAAAGTCCTACCTTCCTATGCCTGTGACCCTTTCAACCTTCCTAACCACCTCAATATCAATCAAATGATGTATGTATATTGCTGATTTGCGCTTCTTTACTAACTGCCCCGATGCTAGTTCATAAGCATGCAGAACCTCCATCACTAGCCTTAATGAAGCTTCATCAGATGAGCATAAAATTATAGTGTCATCAGCATATGAAAGATGGTTTATTTTGGGGCTCCACTTAGGTAATCCAAAGCCACAGAAATAGAGATTTGAGTGTAGAGCATTCAGACCTCTAGACAATGCTTCTGCAGCTAATATAAACAGAGTAGGTAATAAGGGATCACCTTTCTTAGCTCCCCTTGTTGACTTGAAAAAGCCATGTGCCTGACCATTAATTAATATGGAGTACCAGTTATTTCCCACCAGATCAAATATCAATCCTATGAAACCTTCAGAGAAGCCCATTTTCCTCAGCATTTTGGTCAAAAAAAGCCATGATAATCTATCATAGGCCTTTGCCATGTCAAGTTTAATTACCATATTTGGACCTACCCTTGTTCTGAGCCTAATGTCTGTGATGATCTCCTGTGCTAGCAACACATTTTCAACTATACTCCTTCTTTTAACAAACCCTGCCTGCTCTTCTGAGATTAGGTTTGGCAACATGTCCACTATTCTATCATGAATCACCCTAGAAAAAATATTGTTCACAAAGTTGCTAAGGCTGATTGGCCTCATGTCTGCAAAAGTGCTGACTTCCTTCTTCTTTGGTATTAACACCAAGTTTGTATGTGTGACACATTTAGGTAGCTGTTGGCCACAGAAAAATGATTTCACCATTTCCACCACATCATCTCCTATAATATCCCAGCAGGTATGATAAAAGGCACATGTATATCCATCTGGACCACCTGCTGAATCTGGATTCAATCCCATTACTGCAGCTTTCACTTCTTCTCCTGTAGGCATCTTCATTAGCTTTTCATTATGATCACTATCTATTATTGTAGGCACATAATTCAAGATGTCAAAAACAACTGGAATTACACTCTCAGTAAACTGATCTTGGTAGAATTTTACTGCCTCATCAGCTATCAATTCATCTTTTTCTAGCCAATCCCTATCACTGTTTTTAATTCTTGTCAAATTTAGTCTCTTTCTCCTTCCATTAACTTGTGCATGAAAGAATTTTGTGTTTCTATCCCCATCCTTGAACCACATCATACCTGATTTTTGCCTCCAAAACTCCTCCTCTAGTGCCATGTATTTTATCATTTCTGCCTGCACTTTTTGATATCTCAGTTTATTCATTTGAGTAGGAGACACATCAAACTGTTGTTCATGTACTACAACTACTTCCTCTAGGCTAGCTATCTTCTGAAAGATGTCACCATATGTAGCTCTACTCCAAGTAGAAATTGCTTTTTTCAACCTTTTTAGTTTGTAGTTAAAGATAACAAATGGATTAGCACTAAAATCTGCGTTCCAATTTTCCTTGACAACATCCTTGAATGAGGCATATTTTACCCAGAAATTAAGAAACCTAAATGGTTTTTTAATAGGAGGGGTTTCAATATCACATTTTAGCAACATTGGACAGTGATCAGAACCAGTTTTGGATGTATGTGTTACCTCTAACCCATGGAAGGTTTGCTGAAACTCCATGTTTCCAAAACATCTGTCTAACCTCTTGAATATGCAGTTTTCCTCTGATCTCCCATTCCACCATGTATAAATACTCCCATTGAATCCCAAGTCTGTCAGATTACATGTATTAATACAATGTCTGAAATCATCTACTTCATTCAAAGGCACTGGTAGTTTACCAAATTTCTCCTCTTCATCCCAAATGACATTAAAGTCCCTACAAACAAGCCATGGAACTGTCATGTCAAAAGCCATTGCATATAATGTGTCCCAGAGCTCTATTCTTTCAATTGAATCACGCTTGGCATATACTAGAGTAAGGATGAGTTCTACATGTGTTTCTGTATGGAACAATCTCATAGTCAGTTGTTGTGTCATATTATAAAGGATAGTGATCTCAAAAACCTCATCAATAAAAGCCCATATTTTATTAGATACATTCACCACTGCTTGTGCTAGCCCTATTCTTGCTTTATATCTCTCCATTTTATTGGCTTGTTGCATAGGTTCTATAACTCCAATGAATTCAAAATGGTGTTGCCAGTGCATTTTAATCAATCTTTCAAATGCTTTCATGGTGTTCACTGATCTCATATTCCAAATTATAGCATCCATTACTGATTTTGAGATTTGGATACAATTCTTCTTGTTTGGACTCCTCCTGCTGGAACAATAGTCTGCTCCTTTCCTTGTTTTTTTTCTACCTTTGGCTGCAGATTTCACCTGTTCTATATTTCTAGGTGACAGGTCCCCTATCTTGGCCACATTCAAGAAATTCTGTGTAGTGGATTCTTCATCCATGTCAATGCCTGTTTGTTCCCCATGAACCAGCTGATCACCTGCTTCTCTAATGTTTTCATGAGCAACAATCTTATCTTCCTTAGTAGCAATTACTACAGCTTGTTCACCTTGATTTTTTGAAGACTACCCTATTGCAGGATTTATTGGAGTTGAATCCTGTATCTTTTTAGTTTGTGCAACCTTTTTTTCCTCCATATTAGTATTGTCATCACTATTCCTATGGACTTGTATTGTTCCTCCAGGATCGGTGATATTAATGTCTTGTTCTTCAATATCTATTGCTTCTGCAACATTTTTTCCTGACTTTGTTGATTTTCTTCAGTATCTTCCTGCATGTTTGCGTCTGACTTTGTTTGGATATTGTCTTTGTTGTTCACTACTCCCTTGTTAACTTGTTGTACCTTGCCCTCTTGCTCATTGACTAAATTCTGTCCACCAGATGAATCTGCAACTTTAGCCTTACCATTCATATTGTGATCTTCATCTTCCATTGTATCTCCGCCAACTTCCTCTTCACTTTGCATTGCATCGGGAATCTCTCCCTCCCCTGCATCCTCTTCAGTTTGGTTGGCCCACAATTGTCTCCTTTCCATTTAACCTTTTCATTGCTTTGGAATTTTTCATAGGCAGTATCAATAATTTGTTCTTCAGGATTGTTGTTTGCCAATTCAGCCTCCACCATAGTATCCTGAGTTGGTACCTCTTGAACTGAGGTATTTATTGTAACCTCATTTATTTTAAATGCTCTTTGTACCCATGCTGCAGTAGATTCTTTGACTTTCTGATCAGTTATGTCCTTGTTCTTGTTCCTCATTTCCTCCCTTTCTTATTTCTTATTAAGTCCTGCCGGATTAGAACTAGCAACTAGCATCACATTTCTGATATTTTTTCCATATTTCCTTCCCTTTGTATTCCCAGGAGAACTAGGCATAAATGATGGTGCTGCAGGATTTAACAATCCTGCTTCCTTTGCAATAGGCACTGCATTCTGAGCCTCCACCAATGCTAGTTGGTTATTGGCATTGTCATCACTTTCCTCCACCTCCAAAATAGCAAATTTATTGGCAGTTTGCACCTGTTCCTTTTTCTTCTTAGCTGTTACCATTTCATGCCCAGTGTTGCCATTATTTTCCACTTTGTCCGATACACCTCCCTTTTGATTACCAACTAGTACCATGGCTTTCCCATTGTTACCCATATCAACTGTCTGCTTTTCCTTACCTTGCACCCTCATATCTTTAACTTCCTTCCATTGAGAACCTTGATTACCAACAACCTTACCACTAGAAAGAATCATTAAAGGAGCATTATTTTTTTTTCCTTTTTCCTTATTGTCTTGAATACCATCATCTGAAACACCTTGCTTATCCTCATTCCTGTGTGCTATGAGTTTTGGATGAATTCTCCAACATTCCATCATATCATGACCTTGAAGTTTGCATTCTTTAGAATACTTAGGGAGATAATCATATTTAATAGTCACCCACTCAATTCTTACCTCACCAGCAGCTTCATTAACAATGTCCATTCGAACCTTCTTAGGATGCTTAGCCATGAGATCAATCAAGACCTTAACTCGAGCACAACTAGGTCTAGTTTTATTAATAGTGGCTTGATCAAGATACAAAGGTTTACCTCCTACAGATGCTAAAGAGAACAAACACTCTTTAACAAAATAAGTTGGCAACAAATTTGGGAATGATATCCAAGCCATGACCTTGGAAGTTTCTTCTCCTGCCTTAAATTTGGCATCGTAGATCTATGTTCTTAACTGGTACTTCTCACCATACTTATCCTTGACATAATAAACACCTTTCGATGAGAAATCAAGAAAGTCTTTCCATAATGAGAGCCTGATCAATACATGCCTCTCACGTAAGAATCCAATGTTACACTCACCTTTAATACCACATTGAATTTGCACACGACTGCATATTGCAGCCCTTCAATAATGTTCATACGTTCAACCTCAGCTTCAGTAAAATAAAAAGTTGGCTGACCTTGGAAGAATTGAGCTCGTCGAAGGGGGATAGGTTCAACTGCTGAAGTACGATCAAGCATGGTAGTGTTTGCGACGTGGGCTTTACTGCTTTTGCATAATCCATAGGTTTTTGGATATTTTCTGGGGACGTTGATGGCTGGGGATTGATGAGGGGTGGTTGGGGGGGCAGCTGATAACTATGATTTTTACACGTTTTATACCTATTCTTGCCTAAGCTTTGTGCGTGAATTGCCATAAATTAGTCCCAAAATGCTTACAAGTTGCGCTTGATTGCAGGTTTGAATGACAAGATAACAATTGTCACAGATCACCTTGAAAAGGAATGAAATCTACCAAGTGTGAAAGTCAAGTGAAGTGAGGATCAAACAGACCCAACGCGGACCACACTGCTTTGCCACGCGGCCACGCTGGAGGTTCAGAGAGTTGGGATTTTCACTTGTGACCTGCGCGGTCCGTGCTCACCCTGACGCGGTCCGCGCTCACCCTGACGCGGTCCGCGCTCACCCTAACGTGGTCCGCACCTAAGGAGCTTTAGAAGGCCATAACATGCAAAGGCAAATCCATGCGGCCGCACACCAAAATAGTGCGGTCCGCGTGGGTGAGATTCAGAGACTTGTCATTTTGGCCAATTTCTCCACACGGCCCGCCCCATTTCGGCGCGGTCCGCGCTCCTCAATCAGTGCGGCCGTGCTACCTTTTTGCACGGTCCGTGCCCCCAGCTTCAGAGTGAAGAAATTGAAGACCAAGACCCTACACAGCCGCGCTAGCCCCGCAGGGGCATTTTTGTCCAATTTTTCTAGCCTAGTATAAATAGAATATTTTACCAATTTTAGGTTAAGTTTTGTATCAGATATAGCTGCTGCACTCGCGAGACTCAAGTTTTAGCCTATTTTGGGCAATTTCATCTTGTTTTGTCGTGGTTTAACATTGTAGTTAATTTGATTTCATCTATTATTTCTTCAATTTTAGCTAGGGTTGTGGCTCAACCCTAGTGTGGATAATTAATGGGTATGATTGTTTCATGCTTGAATGATGTTGGGTGTTTGCTATTTGGATTAATTTTATGGTTTAATTAGGATTTGGTGGTTTCAAACACTAAGTCTAGCTTAGTGGGTCTTGACTCTTCTTGAGAAAGAGTGTCTATGACTCCAAAATTGACTCAACAAGGAATTGGCATGGAACCATGAGAATGGTAGTCCCAATTAACGGGTTAAACCTCGAGAGAGTAATTACCCAACTTGAACCCTAAGTTGCTTGGGCATATTGGCCTACCCAATTGGTCTCGAGAGAGTCAATTGGGCAAAATCACTCTCTCTACCGAAAGGTGTAAGAGTGAGTGCAATCATGCAACGGTTATAGCATGAGTCCCATAATCATCATTCTTGTGTTAGGAATTTCTACCCGTTAGTTGACCACCTAGGTAAATGCTACAGCCCTAGTGCTTTTCTCTATCTTGCATACAATCTAGAATCAATATCTTAGCATAATTTAGTTCTAACCAGTAGTTGTTAAATTGTAGTTGATAAATGCAAAAACCCAAAAATGGTAGAAGTACAATTAGAAGCTAAAACACATCTCTAGACTTAACAAATACTCAACTCCCTTTTCTAGATCCCTGTGAAAATTGACCCCGATACCACTATTGGGCAAAAGTATTAGCACCCACTCTTCCTAAGGTTGAGTCCGCTGCAATCAGCAGCCCAGCCACAGGAGGTGGCTGGCCGCCGGCCGGTGAGGCCATGGTAGCAAAATCGCATAGTTTCTCTTTTTAGGAGCAAAAAATTGCCAGAGCCTCTCTCTCTCTAGACTCCAACGCGTTGATTTATTTTTTTTTAGCAAATATACCACTAGGCATGGTACCTAGTGGATAATATATAAATAAAACATCCCAAAAAGGGTCCAAAAAATACAATTTGTCCAACAAAACTAACAAAAGTCTTAAGATATGTAATGCTAGGAAGTCTAACTAAAAACCAAAAGCTATCTATTACATGATATCCAAATGCATGCTCCCATATTCTGTGACTATGTATGACTTCTAATGCCCATTTAAAGTACCATGTAGCACCATCAAGCTCTCACCAGGTGCTAAGTTATGGAGGGTATAGGCAATGAAAAAGTCTAAACAATGGTGCCACAATACTGAAGCAAACAATGACTTTCAAGGATATAAAGTGATGCCATCTACAAGCCTTTCCATAGTCACCTGCAACATACATAGCACATATACATTGTCTACTGCAATGTCATCTCCAAAATGAGTGTGTGAACACACTGATACCACTGAACAATGACACAAAAGCATCCAATATATCTCAAACCAATACAGATGACATAAAATGATACGAATAGTTAAAATTGAGTTCCATATAACTGCTGCAGCTTCCAATTTGTGTTTAACTGACATCATTGATATCCAGACCTGCTGTGTCAGTGTAACTAGGATCAAACACTTGTATTATGTAAATGTGGAGCATCTATCAAGATCTTTATGAATCTGCACTCTTTTGGATAGAATCAAAGCCCAAGGGATGTATAAGACTGCAAACAATGTGTTCAGATATGAGATGTTCCAAGCATTGTTCTTGAAGATGTTCCTAAAGATGTTTCTTAACTCTTGAAATCCTAAAGATGATCCTGCCTTAGCGGTGTAATAGTTCATACTACAAATTATCAAATCACCCTCAGATTGAGCATGTAAACATGCTGATACCACTGAGTAGTCATTTAACAATCTCCAGTATAGTGAGATACACAGTATTGGCATTGCACTTATTAGCTTTTCCATCAATCTGGAGCTTTCCTCTTAGCAATTCTAACTCTTAAATTAGGAATTTGTGATTAATCCATATTGAGCAATGTTCTTTCTTCTGATGATAATTCTTGAAACGATTTAAAGTTGACTGTACCTGCAAAAGAGAAAACAAGGTTAGCTAAAAAATCTGCTACTTTGTTGCCCTCCCTTAGCACATGTTGGAATATCACATTGTATGAGTTTTTTATCTCCTTGATCCTTATCACCTCTGCCCCTATACTCCATGGAGTCTCCCATTCATCTTCAATTATCTTCCTCATTACCAAAGAGTCAGTTTCCATGAACAATGGATGCAACTGCCTTTCCACACAAAATGTCAGTCCATATAGAAGTGCCCTTGCTTCTGCTACAATATTTGTTGTTTCACCTATCTCCATTGCCCTAGATGCTATCAGATCTCCCCTATGATCCCTCACACAAAATCCATAAGAGCTAGGACCTGGATTCCTTTTTGATGCGCCATCTGTATTACATTTAAACCAACCTTCATATGGAAGCTGCCAAGTAACCCTTCTTGTCACTATAACTGGTTTGTAGTTCTCAAAGAATCTGATCATCTCTGGCCATAACAATGGAATCCTAGGAAGCCAAGGATACCTTACTTTTTCCAAATAATACAATGTCTTGTTGACTTCATGAACAACCCTACTGCAAGACACTGATCCTCCATGCTTCATTGTGCTTCTTCTCTTCCATATTTCCCAAAGAATTACTGTAGGAGCAGCCTGGAAGAGAGGCTTTAGTTTAGGACAACATTTTGCATTCAACCATTCCCTTATAACTTGATGAACCTGTACCATATTGATCACCAAACCTGCAGCTTGACTAAATGTACTCCACACCTTTTTTGCAGTATCACTTGTTAGGAACAAATGTTGAAATGAATCTTCCTTTAGAGGTATGCAACACTAGCACTTAGACACCACCATGTATCCCCCTCCCCTCCATATATCATCTGTAGGGACCTTTCCTTTCCACACTCTCCAAAAGAAGAATGAGATTTTGAAAGGAAGTCCTTTTGTCCATAACTTTGCATAATTTGGATTAATTGGTGCTCTATGTGTCAATCTTCCATGCACTACTCACAAAAAACTTACCTGATGGTGTAGGCATCCACCTTGGGGTGTCCCAATAATCATCACTAGCTACAAACTGCATTTCTTCTCTAATATGATCTGCAATCTCCAATGAGAAAGTTTGATCTAGAAGTGCATCATTCCATTGCTCCTCATCTCTCAATTCTGACACCTCCTGTAGCAACTCATTGATGTGAAAATCTGGAGGAAGTACATGATATAATTCTCCCAAACCGGTCCAGTTTTCATGCCAAATATTAGTAGATCCCCTATTTATCTCCCGTAACTTCATCTCTAGCCTTTAGCATTTTCCTCCGCACATATGATCCCTCCCTAAAATGAACCACAGTTGGTATTTCCTTCTTGCAATACTTATTCCACATGAAATTAGACCCTAAGGACTTTGAGATCCTGAACCTCCACCACAGTTTTGCAAATAAAACTTTAGAGACATCAAATAGTGATCTAAAACCTATTCCCCCTTCCTCTTTAGGAAGACATAGGTTCTTCCACTTTGTCCAATGCCTACTTCTCCCTTCTTCCTTGTTGCTCTAGAAAAATCTTGCAAATGTTTTATGGAGATGTCAATCACATTATCTGGTGGATCAAGTAATGACAATATGTGTGTTGGTATACTTTTCAGTACACTTGAAATCAATGTAGCCTTACCTCCATATGATAGAATCTTACCTTTCCATGAATGCAGCTTTGCTTTCACTTTCTGAATCAAGTCATTGTAGTAGTTCTTCCTTCTCTTTGTATAGAATATTGGGCATCCAAGGTATGTAAATGGGAAAGTACCTTTAGAAAATCCAGTTATAGTGGCTACTGCATTCTTCAAGTCTGTAGAATTCTTTGAGTGCACATAATATGAACTCATTGCTTTATTAATCAACTGGCCAGAGGTTCTCTCATACAATGCCAAGACATCAACTATCTTCTGAAGTTAGTAAGGATCAGCTGAGGCAAAGATAATAGTGTCATCTGCATAAGCAAGATGATTCAAAGGATCAGACCACTTTGGCATCCCAAATCCTCTAAACTTCCTATCCTCAAACAATTTTTTCAAGGATCTTGATAACACTTCTGCTGAGAGAATGAACAAAGTTGGGGAAAAAGGGTCTCCTTGCTTCACACCCCTTGTAGAATGGAAGAATCCTGAAGCCTGGCCATTCGCCATCACTGAATACCAATTATTAGAGATCAGATTCCACACCATATTTATAAAACATTCTGCAAATCCTATCTTCCTCAGTACATGCATCAAATATTTCCAAGACACCCTATCATATGCCTTGTCCATATCAAGCTTGATCACAACATTGGTTGGTTTTCCTCTCAGTCTTATGTCAGTAACAATCTCATGTGTCAATAATATATTATCAAATATGCTCCTTCCCTTGACAAAACCAGACTGTTTCAATGAGATCAATGAGGGCAATATCTTTTCAAGTCTATCATGAACTACCCTTGAGAAGCTTTTGTTGACAAAATTACTCAAGCTGATAGGTCTAAGGTTAGAAAATGTTTGAACTTGAGGTTTCTTAGGCAGTAATATCAGATTTGTATGTGTTATTGATTTGGGAAATGGACTACCCTCAAAGAACAACACTTCCAATGAATGAATATCCTGCCCCACAATATCCTAGCATACTTGAAAGAACAAACCTGAAAAACCATCTGGTCCACTTGCACTTTCACTACTCAATGCAAACACTGCATCCTTGATCTCCTTGCCAGTTGGCAATCTACATAATTCCATTTTTTGCTCTCTTGTCACCGGTGTAGGAACATTGTTCAGCATCTTAAAGCTTGTGGAATCCCCTTCATTAGTAAATTGTTTCGGGAAGAACTCTACAGCAGCATCTGATAACCTTTCTTGATCTTCTATCCATGCACCATTATTGTTCATGATCCTCTTCAGCTTTAACTTTTGCCTCTTTCCATTTACACAATTGTGAAAGAACCTTGTGTTTCTATCTCCTTCTTCAAACCATGTCATGCCTGCCTTTTGTTTCCAGTATTGCTCTTCAATGTTCAAATACTTCTTCAGTTTTGCCTGTGCTTGTTGAAGTACAATTCTATTTTCAGAACAGGGATTTTCCTCAAACAACATCTCCTTTATCCTCACCACATCTTCTCTGATGGCCAGTTGCTTGAAAATATCTCCATAGGTTAATTTGCTCCATTTTGATAAAGCAATCTTAACCCTCTTCAACTTCTGCTTAAACATCAAGAAGGGATCTCCAAGAAAGTCTGCAATCCGGTTTTGTTTCACCACCTCTAGGAATGCCCCATGTTTTGTCCAAAAATTCAAAAACTTGAATGGCTTCACAAACTTCATTGCTTCTTCTCCATAGCTCATCAACAAAGAAGCATGATCTGAGCCTGTCCTAATAAGATGTTCCACTTCAATAGTAGAAAATAAATTCTGGAATGGCATGTTCACCAGAATTCTATCTAGCCTTTTAAATATACATTCTTCATTTGGCCTACCATTCCACCGTGTAAAAGGACTTCCCTTGTAGCCAAGATCAAACAAGCCACATGAATTGGCATAAAAAGCAAAATCTTCATATTCAGGAGGATAAACTGGCAGTCCACCTATTTTCTCTTCCTCTCCCATTACTACATTGAAATCACCTCCAACTAGCCAAGGCAATTCCATGTCACTAGCCAAGTAATACAAATTGTCCCGTAACTCTAGTCTCTCTAGTGCACAACATTTAACATAAACAAATGTCATCATAATATACTTACCAAGCTCTTGATGGTACACTCTGAAGGTCATTTGTTGATCAGTATCTATCAATAGATCCCATTCAACCACAACATCAAAGAACAACCAAATCTTTCCATTCACATTTGATATTGCAGCTTCCATACCTAACCTTCTTCTATACTTCTAAAGAAACTTTTGTTTTTGCTTTGGTTCCATAAGTGCAACAATAAAAAATCCATGCTCCTTCTGCATATTAATAACCCTTTGAAAGGCCTGGTGAGTTTTTACCGACCTTATATTCCATATGAGAGTTTTGATCATCATCTTGATACATTAGAGGCTGCCCTCCTGGGCAAAATTCTAGTAGGTGCCTGCAGTTCTTTAGGTTGATTTTTCTTGCCTTTCTTCCGACTTCTAGCTGCTGATTTAGGAGACAAATCCCCTTCCCTTGCAATAGCTTTAAAGTTTTCAGCTGTAGATTCATCATCTTCCTCACCCTCAAATTGTAGCTGTTGCTCAATCAAAGTCTGTTAAATATTATCTGGCAACTCCTTATGAGTAATTATATCATGAAGCACCTGATTTGGAGTCTTTAATGGCATATTAACTTGAATCTGCATAGGTGATCCTGTACCTGATGCACATGCCACGGGTACAGACTCTAGTTCTCCAGAACCCCTTACAACAATTGCATGCTCAACTGACTCATATGGTGTCAAAGCTACCTATTTTGCCTTTGATTTCTTCTCCATATTCCCTAAATTCTCCTTGATCATCTTGAATTGAAGCTCATACACAGAACCTAGGTTAGGGTTTACTGTAGCAGCACTATCAGAAATAACTGTTCCATTATGATCAACACCCTTCCCTTGCACTAATTCTTTATTTAGGCATATTGTTTGTTTTCTAACCTCTATAGGAACATCTCCATCAAGATCCTTCTCCAAAGAATAAACAGGAACCCCATCAACAAAGGCTAAAACCTCTCCAGTTTTGCTAGGGTTTACTATTCCATTGCCTTTCTCTTTATTCACCACTTGTTGAGCTGATCCAGCTTGCTTTCTAGCTTCCTCACTGACTCCTTGATCTCTCCTTGTTAGAATTTCAACACAAGGGAGGGGGACCTGAACCTTACTTCCACAATCAAGATGAAAATGCACTTGGTTAACCACAAGTGGTAACCAAATGGCACCTGAATACTATGCTTAGTTAGACCTATGATGATGTACCAATTGTCTATCCATATGAGTCACATATGCATTAGTGATCCTAAATCTACTAAACAAATGAGTTGGAAGATGATATTCCATATATTACAACAACTCCTACATCTAGAAGAAGTGTAAGATTTCCTAGAAAGGCTAGTATACAAAAGATGCACAAGGTGGTGGCTATCTTTTCCTCTGCTTTGACAGAGAGCCCAAAGAAAGCAAAAAAGAAGATAACTATCAAAAATCATGTAGCAGAGAATGCTTGCTATGAAGTGTAGATGACAGTAGAGAGTGAGCAGTGGATCCACAAATGCTTCAAGTGTCCAGTGTGTCTTGAGAGCTGTTGAGGGGGGGTCATGCTGGATATCTGAATCAGTGGCTACATGGTTGATTTGTTGTTATGTATTGATTTGCTGAGACTCCTTCATTTTTAGAGAGCATATACTGATAAATAAAGGTCTTCTGTGTGTTGGACGTGCTGTTAATGATGCCCATGTGCAGACATACCAAACACCTATCAGGATAAGAGATGGGAGGTTATTGCTCAACAGGTACACTCCCATCAGAATGAGCACCTGAGGTGCTGATACCACTAGGTGGAAGTGTATCAGTTGAGCATTTCTACTCCCAGTACCTGCAAAATGGAACAAAACTATTAGAGAAGGGGGGCTCATAATCTAGGAGACTGGATATGAGTCTGGGTACAAGGGGGAATTTTGATCCCTTGAATGTGAAAGAAGTAGGAGAAAGAGGAAAAAATTAGGTGAGAAATGTAAGGTGGGTAAAGAAGAAAGCTGCAGACAGAGACAGGGCAGTGGAATTTTGCAGTTTTTGGTTTCATCACACTCGATTTTATCCACAGTTCTCTCATCACCATCGACTCCTCGTTCTCCTCTCCTCTCTATTACAACTCTCGAGGCGAGTCGAACGCAGGTAGCTTTCTCTCTCTAAACTTTGTAATGTTATTTGCATATCGTTTTAACATTTCTCATATTTCTGATCTCCATTTTGTATATCTATATATGTTTGTATATTCAGTTCAATGTTTTACGCTTTTCTCTCCATAGATTTGTAAAATGTTGAGAATTTTCGGTTTTATAACTTTACTGAATATAACGAGTTCATCGTTTTAATTTTAATTGTTTTTCTCACTCTTCTCCGCCGAGATCTGTGAAATATCACGTTTTTTTTTTTGGATTTGTAACTTTAATGAGCTTCATTTCATAGTAGTCTATCTATATATGTTCATTTTATGTTTTTTTTATAGTTTTCGCTACTTAGATCTGTGAAATATAATGGATTTATGATTTTTAACGTTAATGAGTCTTGTTTCACAGTAGATATAAAGGTTTTATGGAGATCTGCTATTGTTTTTGTTAGAACTGTGGTTTAGTTTAACGGATCTGTTTTTTTGCTGATCTGATTTATGTTTTCAGTGCTTTTTTGATTGTTTTGGAGCTAAAGTTTTGAATTTTTAATCTTGGCTAATACTTTCCGTGAACCCTTTTGGTTTCTTGAGTTTCTTTGCCTAGAAATTGATTATTTGGAGCATATTTAGAGCATACTCTTTAGTTATATCTAAGGCTATAACTTCTGATTTTGAAGTCGGAATATCTAAGGCTATTTGAAGTCGGAATAGGCTGATTTGCTGAGCTCTAAGTTCTGATTTTGGGGTCTCTATTTGGCAATTTGATGTTGTTATTACAAACTTTTTTGATCTATTGCTACGAGTGGGGCCTCACCAGTGGTAGCGGTGACAATCCCCCCCTTTTTTGTCTGTCTTCGTGGTATTTTGTGCATATTTTCAGGTTAAGGACTGTGGCTATTAGCGGCGAGCAGAACGTGCGTGGGCAAACATAAGGAACAACCCCGGCAAGGGTGAACGAGGGGCGGCAGAAGTGGAACACGAACGTGCTAGTTTGATGCAACATCGTCGTATTACCAAGACAATTCTCAGGTTCTACTTGCGGGAGTTGGTACCTCCTATTTTCCTTTTCCCATTTATTACGTTAGTTAAATTTTGTAATTTTAGTTCCGATTATTTTATTCACAGTATTAGTGCGCTTATAGTTGCATCTTGTTTTTGTTTAGCTTGGCCTGTTGCCTTGTGCGTGTTAGTGACTTTTTTCTCTAGTTTGTCGTAGGTATAGTGGCTGTGGTGTGGGATGGTCGAGTGAGTTCATGTCCTTGGAAGGAGTGGGGGGTGGGGCGGGAGGTAGGGCAGGGGTTAACGGCTGGGCCGAGAGGCAAGAGAGGTAAAGGAAATAGGGGTGCCTATAAGTTAAGAATCGGGTCATGGAACATAGGTACATTGACAAGTAAGTCTATAGAGTTGGCAAAGATTCTCCAGAAGAGGAGGATCAATATAGCGTGTGTCCAGGAGACTAGATGGGTAGGGTCGAGGGCGAGGGACGTGGACGGGTATAAACTTTGGTACTCAGGAGTCGAGAGAGGTAAGAATGGAGTGGGTATCTTGGTGGATAGGGAACTCAGAGAGTCGGTGGTTGAGGTCAGACGAGTGAATGATAGATTGATGATTATTAAGTTGGTAGTTGGGGAGCACACTCTGAACGTCGTTAGCGCCTATGCGCCGCATGCGGGCCTAGATGAGGAGGTTAAACGACACTTCTGGGAGGGCTTAGATGAGATTGTGCGTCAGGTGCCGCCTTCCGAGAAGTTGTTCATAGGAGGAGATTTTAATGGCCATATTGGGGCGACAGCAGATGGCTATGGCGAGGTGCATGGAGGCTTTGGTTTTGGGGAGAGGAACATGGGAGGAACTTCGCTGTTGGACTTCGCTAAGGCTTTTGGGCTGGTGATTGCAAACTCTAAGTTCCCGAAGAGGAAAGAGCATTTGGTTACTTTTCAAAATGCGGTAGCAAAGACCCAGATTGACTATCTCCTCCTCAGGAGGTGTGACAGCGGGTTATGCAAGGATTGCAAGGTGATCCCGAGCGAGTCACTCGTGACGCAACATAAATTGTTGGTGCTAGATGTTGGTATTAGGTTTAAGAGGAGGAACAAGTCTGCTAGGGGAAAACCAAGAATCAGGTGGGGAGCTTTGACTAAGGATAAAGCCCAAGAGTTGGAATGTCGGTTGTCGGCTATGGGAGCTTGGAGGAGTAGTGGGGACGCGAACACTATGTGGTCAACGACAGCAGAATGTATAAGGGAATCTGCGAGAGAGGTGTTAGGGGTCTCATCCGGTGTGTTTGGCGGGCACAAAGGAGATTGGTGGTGGAATAAAGCGGTCCAAGGAAAAGTGGAAGCGAAGAGGGAAGCATACCAGAAGTTAGTAGAGAGCATAGGCGAGGACGAGAGGAGAGTGTGCTTGGAGAGATATAAGGTAGCTAGGAAAGAAGCTAAATTATCGGTCTCGGAGGCTAAGAATGCGGCTTATGGTCGTATGTACGAGGAACTGGGGGAAAAAGGCGGGGAGAAGAGGTTATTCCGGTTGGCAAAATTGAGAGAGAGGAAGGCTCGAGATTTGGACCAAGTGAGATGTATTAAGGACGAAGATGGTAGAGTATTGGTGGAAGATGCCCAGATTAAGAGAAGATGGCAAACTTACTTTCATAAACTTCTGAATGAGAAAGAGGATCGTGATATTGTGCTAGGAGAATTGGAGCACTCCGAAAGCCATCGTGACTTCGGGCCCTGCAGGCGTATCGAGGTCGAGGAGGTCGTGGGGGCTATGCGTAAGATGAGTAGGGGCAGAGCGACTGGGCCGGACGAGATTCCGGTAGAATTTTGGAAGTGTGTAGGGAGAGCAGGTGTAGAGTGGTTGACTGGGTTGTTTAATGTTATTTTTAAGGCGAAGAGGATGCCGGATGAGTGGAGGTGGAGTACGGTGGTTCCATTGTATAAGAACAAAGGTGATATCCAGAGTTGTAACAATTACAGGGGTATCAAATTACTGAGTCATACCATGAAAATATGGGAGAGGGTGGTTGAAGCGAGAGTGAGGATGACAGTGTCTGTATCCGACAACCAGTTCGGGTTCATGCCGGGTCGTTCCACCACAGAAGCTATACACCTTGTTAGGAGGTTGGTGGAACTGTACAGAGAGAGAAAGAAGGATTTGCACATGGTGTTTATTGACCTAGAGAAAGCATATGACAAGGTTCCTAGAGAAGTTCTCTGGAGATGCTTGGAGGCAAAAGGTATGCCGGTGCCTTATGTTATGGCAATTAAGGACATGTATGACGGGGCTAAGACTCGGGTTAGGACAGTAGGAGGGGACTCTGAGCCTTTTCCGGTCGAAATGGGATTACACCAAGGCTCTGCGCTTAGTCCATTCTTATTCGCCCTGGTGATGGATGCGATATCAGACCATATTCAAGGGGAGGTGCCATGGTGCATGCTATTCGCCGATGACATAGTTCTGATTGACGAGTCACGAGCCGGTGTTAACGAGAGATTGGAAGTCTGGAGACAGACTCTTGAGTCGAAGGGCTTCAAGCTAAGCAGGACGAAGACGGAATACCTCGAGTGTAAGTTCAGCGCCGGGCCGGGGGAAGTGGACGTGGATGTGAGGCTTGAGTCACAAATTATCCCAAATAGAAGCAGCTTCAAGTATCTTGGGTCGATTATCCACGGGGGAGGGGAGATCGACGATGATGTCACACACCGTATTGGTGTAGGATGGATGAAGTGGAGGTTAGCATCTGGAGTCTTGTGTGATAAGAGAGTGCCAACGATACTCAAAGGTAAGTTCTATAAAGCGGTGGTTAGACCGGCCATGATGTATGGGGCTGAGTGTTGGCCTGTTAAGAACTCACATATCCAAAAGATAAAAGTAGCTGAAATGAGGATGTTGAGGTGGATGTGTGGGCACACTAGAAAGGATAAGATTAGGAATGATAGCATTCGAGAGAAGGCGCACGTGGCCCCTATTGATGACAAGATGCGGGAAGCGAGGCTCAGATGGTTCGGTCATGTACAGAGGAGAAGCCTAGATGCTCCAGTAAGGAGGTGTGAGCGGTTGGTCGTGGAAGGCACGAGAAGAGGCAGAGGGCGGCCAAAGAAGTATTGGGGAGAGGTGATCAGGAAGGATATGGCGAGGCTTCAGATTTCCGAGGACATGGCACTTGATAGGAAGTTATGGAAGAAGAGTATTTCGGTTATAGGCTAGGAGGTAGTGGAATAGTTCGGTGGGTTTTTATCTAAGATAGCTAGGGGCAATGTCGAGTTTTATTATTTTTCTATTTTTCGATGTAGGATCAATTTACAAACCATCGTTTCCGTTTTGAATTATTATTATTATTATTTTTCCTTTTCCTGCTTTCTATGTTCCTTTTACCGTATGATTTCCGCGGTGAATCTAATACTCTCTTCTTTTTGTCTTTTGTGTCTTTTTATTATATTGAGCCGAGGGTCTTTCGGAAACAGCCTCTCTGCCCTCTTGGGATAGGGGTAAGGTCTGCGTACACACTACCCTCCCCAGACCCCACTTGTGGGATTTTACTGGGTTGTTGTTGTTGTTATTTGCTGCTGTCTCTTTTGCATTTTATTTTTGGTAGATTTTGAATGAGTATGGTAAAAGGGGGTCATTTTATGTGGCTCCAGAAAAGGTATTAGAAAAGCTAGAAGAGGAGATGTAAATGGGAGCCACCATGTTAATCTTTCAAGACTGGGCAGACCTGCAAAAAAGCAAACAGAATTAGAAGCACAATGAGCTTTGCTGCTTTGTTTTTTGGTTTTGTTAATCATGGGAGAAACAAGTGGATTATTTACTTCTAGGTTCTTGTGTTTTCTAGAAGCAATGAACATTGAGGAGGGGTTTATGTGTTCAGGCAAAGAAAAAGGGCCAAAGGGGAGAGCAGTGAAATATGTCAGTGTGAAGAATACACTGACAGTGAAGAAGTAAACTTTACTGCTAGATTTGGGCCTGTTATTTATGGTCTGAGATTGTATGATTTCATGGATGTTTTGTGCAGTTGTAGTGGTGATATCAGATGGTTGCAGTTGTAGTGGTGATATCAGATGGTTGCAGTTGTAGTGGTGATATCAGATGGTTGTGAGTGGAGAGTGAGAAGGGATTGGGAAGGTCTGTTTTGGTAGTAGGTGAATGTGTGTGTTATGTTGTGTCTCAGCATTTGTGGTGTGAAGGTTAGAAGCTGCTGAGATGGGTTTTTCAGATGGGTGTCCTTCAGAGGGGTGTGGTACATAATCAAGGTAACTACCTGCAAAATAGAATAAACTGTTAGAAAAATAGAGAACATTTCTGCTTGTTTTCTGTTGTTTGTGGATTTGCTAAGAGGAGATCTTTGAGTGTGGAGTTTGAGGGGATTGGGTAAATGGGTATGGATATTTGTGGTAGTTTGGACTGTTGGAGAAGTTCTGAGCAGGTTTATGAATTCAGCCATAACCATGGGAAGAAGTGGTAGAAGAGAAGGCATTTGTGGTATGTTCAGTTGGCACCCTGAGTTCACTGGTTTTTCTATGTCTGAATGTAGGGGTACCTAATGAATCCTGATGTATCTGGCCCCTGATATGGCTGGGAGGGGAGGAGAAGCTGTTGAAGTTGGTTTGGTCTGTGAGTTCATCGCTTAATTTGGATAAAGAATCAGCTGGACAGTTGACTTCTCTATACACATGTGAGGGCTTTAAAACTTTCACATTAGGTGCACTATTTTTTCAAGTTCAGAACTGTCATGGCAATGGACTAGGGGGGTTCTTTGCTTCTGTTCAACCACTGAATAAGAAGAGCAGAGTCAGCTTCCATATGGATGTTGGTAAAGCCACTGCTTAGGCACCATTGAATACCCAGTTGAGCTGCTCTTGTTTCTGCAAAATTATTGGTGCCTTCACCCAAGGGGGAAGAAATGGCATGGATAAAAACCCCTCCCTGCCCTCTAATGATAGCACCAGCCCCTATTTTTCTTGGATTAGATAGGGCACTTCCATCACTGTTCACCTTGACATAACCATACTCTGGGGGCTCCAGGTAACTTGCTTGGAGGATGTTTGGTGTTGGATGTTCTCAATGAGGGGGTAAAGATTGTTCCAGTTGGTAGGCCAAGAGAGATTTGGGAAATTGGCTTTAAGGAGAAGGTTTATGTCAGAGTTGATGGCAAAGAAAACTCTGTAATAGAGGTGTTTCTCCCACCATATCTTGCACTACATCTATTTTTCCACAAATTCCAACAAATCATGATTGGTAGAGTGTCAAGGATCAACTTCTGAACATCATTGTGTCTCTGAATCATCCACCATTTGAACAACAGTATTCTCAGAGGCAAGTTATCTGTCTGAATACCAACAATGTTTCCAAATTTCCCCCAAACAATTCTAGCAAAATTACCTTGACTGAGGATGTGCTCAATTGTTTCATTAGAATGCAAAGAGCAACAAACACATCTTGAGACAGTAGGGCTACTGAAGGACAGAACTCTATTATCTATTGGTAATTTGTTCCTGAGGGCTCTCCAAAGGCAAAATGACCATTTGAAAGGAATCTTCTTGTGCCAGATCATTTTGTTGGAGAGGTTTGGCTGCTTCTTTTTCCTTAAAATTTCCCATGCTGAGGCACATGAAAACTTACCATTTGAGGTTGGTATCCATATGGCTTTGTCAGGGGTATTAGGGGCAAAATGAATGACAGTTTGAAGGATCTGAGGGATCATATGAGAAGGGGCTGTTTCATTGAGTTTCTGCATATTCCAAAGACCATTTTCCCAAAAGTGGGCAACATTGATCTTTCCAGGTCTCACCCCATCAGTTCTGTGATAAGCCAAAGGACCTTCTCCTAACCAGTTGTCCCACCAAAAACTAGAGTTACCTAAATGAAGCCTCCACTGAATTGCCTTTTCATCTTCTCTCTTGTTAGACATAAGTCTTTTCCAGGCTTGGGATTGACCCGAGTCCGATTTTTTGGAAATGGGATGAGATTTTTGGCAGTATTTAGCATGAAGGAAGGAGCTCCACAAGGAGGAGTTGGTTCTGAAATGCCACCACTGTTTGTATTCCATGGCTTTACAAACATCTTCAATAGACTTGAATCCAAGACCACCTTCATGAACAAGATAAGATAGCTTTGGCCAAGATGCCCAATGGTATTTGGATTTGTCTTTTTCCATGCCCCAAAAGAAGTTTGCCATTAATCTTTCAATTTGTTTCATGACAGTTTTGGGGGGATACACAGCAGAGAGGAGATGGATTGGCAGTGATTGTAAGACATATTTGATCAGAGTTGCTCTTCCACTATAGGAAAGCATCTTTCCATGCCAACCTTTGATTCTAGCAACCACTTTAGCAATGAGACTATTAAAGTAGGAAATTCTCATTCTTCCTGTGTAAAGAGGGCAGCCTAGGTAGGTAATAGGGGAAGCTTTCCAGTGACCTTTTGAATTCTTCTAATAGTAGGACATCTGGTAGAGGGAGATGTCATGAAATGGCATTTGTTTTTGTTTATCTGTTGACCTGATGTGCTTTCATAGTTGTCCAGGATCCACATAATCCTTTGGAGAGAGGATCTGCTTCCAGATGAAAAGATAATGATGTCATCTGCAAAGCTGAGATGGTTGAATTGAGGACCCCTTCTTTCCATGTAAAAACCATTGAAGAACTGGTGGTTATTCAGTCTGTTGACCATTCTAGATAACAATTCTTCCCCCAGGATGAACAAAGAGGGGGCCCGGGGGTCCCCTTATTTTAGGCCTCTAGTAGAATGGAAGAAACCACATCTGAGGCCATTGACTATGATAGAGTACCAATTGTTTGACAAAGTTCTCCAAATCATATCAATTATCCTTTCACAGAACCCTATCCTTCTTAACATGATGCAAGTGAAAGCCCAGGAAACTCTATCATAAGCCTTGGCCATGTCAAGCTTGATAACCACATTAGAACCTATGTTAGGTTTTTTGATCCCATGAATAATCTCCTGAGCCAACATGATATTTTCATAAATATTTCTCCCTTTAACAAACCCTGACTGGTTGGCTGAGATGATTATAGGAAGAATTGGAGCAAGTCTTGAGCAAATAACTTTAGAGATGACCTTGTTGATGAAATTACTCAAGCTGATTGGTCTGAATTCTGTCAAATAATTAGGGAACTCCACTTTAGGTAACATGACAATGCAGGCACTTGTCATGTATTTGGGCATTGAACTTCCTCTAAAAAAGTCTAGAAACACATTCAGGAGGTCTACCTTGATTATCTCCCAACATGATTGGTAAAATTTGCCATTCATTCCATCAGGTCCAGAAAACTACTTCCTTAAGTTCAATCATGGTAGGATCAATAGTAAGAGTGTTGTTGTCATCAGAATTGATCAAGGAAGGAATGCATGAGAGCAAATCTTCCCTGATAGGGTTCCCAGGATCAAAAAACAGTTATTGAAAATAATCACAAGTTGCATCCCCTATAGCAGTATCCCCCTGTATCCAGGTACCATTTTCATCCTTGATTTTGTGAATGTAGAGCTTTCTTCTCCTTCCTCTAATTAGACTATGGAAATACTTGGAGTTTGCATCCCCCTCCTTGAACCATTGGAGTTGAGTTTTTTGTTTCAAAATACTTTCCTCCAGTTTCAAATATTTGGTATATTGAGCTTTGATTTCATGAAGCTTTACCCTTTCTGATTCTACATTTGTGTTGGCCCAAGAAAGTTTTGCATCTCTGACCTGCTACTTAAAGTCCTTTGCTTTCTGAAAAATACCACTTGCTCAGAGCACTGCTCAATGATTTGAGCTTTTGGTGAAATATCCACATATGTCTACCTTGGACTATTTTCCCCATATTTCTTTGACTAGAGGCAAGAAGTTCTCATTATCAACCCAACAATTGAGAAATCTGAAATATTTTTTGCTAGTTTCTTGCTTTGCATTAATCTCCAGAAGAAGAGGATTGTGACCAGAACTAGCTGCTGCTAAGTGAGTAACAGAGGTGGTTGGGAATACAGAGAGCCATTGATCATTAACCATCCCTCTATCAAGTCTTTTCCAAACTATTGCACAACGGCCCCTGCCATTAGACCAAGTGTATTTAGGTCCATAGAATCCTAAATCCACTAAGCCACAGTCCTCCACCATACTAAGAAAATCCAGACTTTTGTCATTTGATAAGGAAGACCTCCAATCTTTTCTTCAACTGTGGCAATGACATTTAAATCCCCAATAACACACCATGGCTGAGTATAAGTAGAAGATTTATGTCTTAAAGTATCCCATAGAGGTCTCCTCATTATTGGCTTGCATTTGGCATTAGATGACGGTTACAATGAAGCTGTTTTCACTTGCTACATATCTCAGACCCAAAGAGAGTTGTTGTTCATCATGGTCCAAAATTGTAGCAGAGAATTCCTTATCCCAAAACACCCAAATTTTGTTGTTGATGTTGGAAGCAGCTTGGTGCATGGAAAGTTGGAGTTTGAAGTAGTTTATGTAAGAGTGATCAAGAAAAGGTTCAAGAATAGCTATGAAGGAAATATGATGGATTTGTTTTAGGATTATGAGCCTATCAATAGCTCCAGAGGTCCTAATACCTCTTGCATTCCAAATGATTGTACTAATCATTGGAAAGAGGTCTTGAGGTGATGTTTTGGTGGGACACTACTGCTTCTAGCAGCTTTGCTTCTTGTTAACTTTGGGGAAAGTCTCATTTTGAATGAAGAATTTGCAGAGGTTTTGGTTTCCTGATAGGGGTCACCAGTGACTGCTGCAATCAGCATTTCATAGTGCTCTGTTTTAGCTTCTTCATCTGTATGGTCATTCTCCTCCTCATGAGTGCTTCTCAGCTCATCTTCAGACTGTATGGGCAAATACTCATCTTCTTGAGGAGAGTACTTTTTCAATGGATATTCCTCAATAGCCATAACCAATTGGTAGCAGGAGATGGTAATTTTGGATTTATTGGCAGGGAAAGGGGTTTGTTTGTGGTTTCTGTGGAGAAGGTTATTGTCCTTTGTTGGGGATTCAAGTTTAGAGGTATGGTCATTATGTGTGAGTAGAGGCTGGGATACGGAGGGATTGGCTATTTCAGGGGATTTAAGGATAGAAACATCATCATCAATATGCTCTGAATTCCAACTTTTTTGAACTGCTGGGCTTTGGAAGTGGGTTCCATCAGGAGGCTCATATGGCTCTTTTATGACAACACCATCATTTTGTTTTTTCATTGCCCTCCTCCTCTTTTGGCTAGGTTTATTTCTTGCTTTTTGAGGTTGAATATGGAAGTCATTCTGAACTTGGGCTTTCCCTTTCATCAATGTTCTCATTTGAGCCTCAAGGTCATTTTCTGAAAATTCAGGGCATTCCTCAGATTCCTCTTCATCAGAGTGGCAAGACATCATTTCATCTGTAACATGATCTGCAGAAGGCTGAGCAATTTGATAGGCAGGGGCTTTAGAGTCCAACCTATGGCTATCTACATGTGCAGAAGCACACTTATGCAAAGCATGAGGAACACCCACCCCCTTAGGATCCCCAACCTGAGAGTTTATACGTTTCTCCTGACCAACCACCTTACCTCCATGAACTTCATAATCAATATCTATAATAGGGGAAGCAGGGTTTTTTTAAGCAATCCACTAAGTAGTGCCTAGGGATAGTTTTTATTTATATAAATAAAGAAGCAAAAACAAAGTGTCAATGAGACATAATAGATGTACAAAATCAAAATTGAAAATTACATATAGCCTATTATCAAAATTGAGTAATGAACTCAAGATTGATATCACAAAATGAACACTAAAATTTCAAAATAAAAAACTAGCCCATAAAGGTTCATGCGGATATTTATCAGCATTCCAGTCGAAATGGGCCAATACAATTGGCCCAACATCATCACCTTAATCCGCTGTAAGTACATCCATCCCAACATTGCGTGACGTTTGCACAGATAGCCAACATCTATCAAAATTATCGGCTCCTTGCATTGCCAATATAGCCCCCTACCTATTACTAAAGTCCAGCCCAGTGATTTACATACGTAACCACAAATATTCTCACATCACACATTGTTGTATTGCAAATGTAGCCACTTCCACTTCATCAGTATACGTATACACGTGTTGTCTTGTACTGCACCATTTATATACTATTTTATTATATGATATTCTTGAATTGAGTTCCATTTGTCTGCTTGCTCATGTTTGTACCTCCCATAGATGTTAACGACATCCCTTGTATCATCTTCCATGTTCATTTGGTCTCCCCTCTTATCAATTCCTCTCCAATGTTGCTAATTTCCTGCCTGTCTCACTTACATCCTACTGATTATACCTGAGGTTAGCTGTTGCCTGAGAATGCTGAGATACTGATATGTCTGATGTTTGGTCCTCTTGTCTATTGATACGAAGTCCAAGAAATTACACTTGCCATTTGAGCTGCCAGTGATTAGTACAATGCCCTTCTTTGCCTTAGCTGGATTGCATGTGATGGTTTCAATTAAATTTGTAATCTTGTTGACCCTGAAGATTAAATTGCTGCCTATATGTGATTTTCTGTGTGCCTGAATCCCTGTATGTACTGCTTTTAAATCCCTCTTGTGAATTGCTAATATCATCCACCAGTGCATCATCCAGGTGTATTCCCCAGTTGTGGGAATTTTGTTGTCTGCAAGTTGTTTTTGTGTGTGAAGATATAACTTTCCTTGTTTATTTCTGGTATTTGTTATTGCTTCCCTTCTTCTGTGCATGTGATTTATTGCTCTCCACTCTGTGGTTGTTAATTTGTTTTGCATGTGTAGAGAATTATGCCATGACTCATCACCCTGCACAGATTTTTTCACCTGCATCTTGATTCTTTTTATCTCTTAGCAAATGTCTACTTCTAATTTCCTTCCTTTAGAATGGGTGCAAAACACCAATACCACCAATAGGCTATCCATTAGATAGTAGTGCCTAGAGATTTTACCTGCAAAAAAGAAAACAAAGTTAGTTACTAAAACCATCATATTCTCTTCCAAAAGGATTTGAATATGATGGTCGACTGCTTGAAGAATTTCAACATCAACTCCTATTTCTTCTTCTTCCCTCATGACTCCACTATTTCTTATAACCTCCAGTCTTAGATAATGAAACCCCTTTGAATAATGCTCCCAATAATATAAACAGTCTTGATGCAGCCATGTTCCTATTCTTCCTTGCCAATTCTCCTTTTTAAGACCCCTATTTGGCACCTCTTGCTTCTTTATAGCATACACATCATACCTTGCCTGACTCCTTGTACCCTTATAACCATTTAACCAACCCCTATCTCCTCCCAAACCAAACTCATTCCCTCTAAGAAAAATTCTTCTCCTGATGCCCCATTGACAATTTGGTTATACTTGTTCCTATTAGATCCTTCCTAATACTTAGAACTTCCTTTTTTCTTAACCTTATGTGCAGCAGGAATACCTGAGTAAGCCCAATTCTCTTAGACATTCTGGGCTTTTTCAAGCTAAATTGTTCTACCTTTGTACCATTGTCTAGCTGTATGAACTTCTCATTGGATTGAGTGCATTGCACTGATACCACCAATTGATATTTTCCTACAGCATAGAACAAAAGTACATCTTCAAAACCTGCAAAATAAAAAACACAATTAGTATAATAAGGTGTCAAATTGTTCTCCTCTTCACAGATTTGAACAAGTTAACTGCAATTAGCTCCGGATGTCCTCCTCATTGGTCTTTCTTTTCCCCTTCCTAATTCCTGGCAACCTTTATTCTTAGACATGGACATTGCAATTTATCTTCGCTAATGATCCTCCTACTGTAACTATCAAGCCCCCAAAAATCATAGCTCTCAATGTCTCCATGATCTAGAGCATAATAAGCCAAATGATCTGCAAGTTTATTCCTTTCTCTGAAAATATGAGTGATCCTACAGTTGCATCCCTCCATTAAACTCATGATTTCCTCCACCTGCTCCACTATAGTCCATGGAGGTTTCTATTGCCATTCTATAATGTTTGTCATCATCAAAGAATCTGTCTGCAACTATATGTTATTGTAATTCAAGTTTCTGCACATCCTTAAAGCTTCCACTATAGCAACTGCTTTTGCTTCATTATTTGACCCTTCATTGATTACCCTTCCTGCAGCATATTGAATATCTCCTAAATGGTCTCTCAAACATACCCCTATTGCACTCCTCCCTGGGTTCCCTCTACTTGCTCCATCCGTGTTAGATTTTATCCATCCCTCCTGAGGCAATTCCCAGGTCACCTTAACACACTTTAATTTTGGAGTGTAGTTCTTTAACATGTTTATCATATCTTGCCATCTATGAGGTACATGAATCCCTGGTTTCTTCAGCTTTATCAAGGCTTGAAATGTATCAGACACTTGGTATATAACCCTGCTAATTGAGACTACATCTCCATGTTTCATACTATTTCTTCTCTTCCACAATTCCCAAACAATGCAGGATGGTAGTGCCTGCATAATAGGCTTGATCCTTGTTATCACAGGTGCAGTCCAACACTTGGTGATTACCTGATGAAAATTCAGCCCTTCTCCTGCAATTCCAACCCTGCCTAGAAAGTATTTCCACACTGCCCTTGCTGCATTTGATGTATAGAATAGATGAACCATTGTTTCCTCCTGTGGCTCTGCACAACACCAGCATCTAGATGCCATTAAGTATCCTAATCCTCTCATAAAATCATCAAGAGGTAATTTTTCCTTCCACACTTTCCACATGAAAAATGAGATTTTAAAAGGCAGTCCTTTCACCCATATCATATTGTATGCTTTCCTTGGATGTTCCCTCCTTCTCAAATAGTTCCAAGCTGATTTAACACTGAACTTGCCCCTTGTATCTAACATCCAATACGGTGTATCCAATTGATTATACATCACTGGTGGTTTTATATTCTACATAATATGTGCTGCATATTCCTCAGGTAGAACTTGATGTAATCTTTCAACATTCCACTGTCCTTCCTCCACTAGTTCATGTACATTATTTACCCCTTCATCAATTCCAAAGTTTGCTGGCATTAAGAAGTACGGTGCTCCCAAACCTGTCCAGTTATTATACCAAAACAGTGATGATCCCATTCTAGGCTGCCAAACTATTAGATGTTCAATCAAATCCCTGCATTCCAATATTCTTCTCCATATATGAGATCCGTCCCTCCATGGTACTACAATAGGATTTAATTTTTTGCAGTACTTTTGGCTCATAAAAGCACTCCATAAGCTTGGTTTAGTCCTGAAATTCCATCATAGTTTGCAAAAGAGAGCCTTAGCTACATCATGTAAATTTCTGAATCCTATACCTCCTTCCTCACATGGCATGCATAGTGTATTCCAATAATCCCAATGCCTGCTAGTACCACCCACAGAACTGCTCCAAAAGAACTGAGCAAAAATCTTATGGAGTCTATTAATCTCGTTGTTGGGTGGATTTACAGCTGATAGCAGGTGAATGGGCATAGTCTGCAACACATTTGAAATTAGAACCGCTCTACCACCAATTGATAAGAGTTTACCTTTCCAGCTCTGTAATTTGTCTAATACTTTGGTAATCAAGCCTTGGTAATAATCCATTTTCCTCCTAGCATAGAATATAGGACATCCAAGATAAGTTAGTGGAAATTCCTGCCTTTCAATACCAGTAATCAATTCAACTTTCCTGAATACCTCCTCATCTACTAAGTGATGCATATATATTGTTGACTTTCCTTTATTCACCAATTGCCCAGAAGCTGATTCATATGCATGTAAAATCTCCATCACTAGCCTCAATGATGTAGCATCAGATGAACAAAAAATTATTGTATCATCAGCATATGATAGATGATTGATTTTTGGGCTCCATTTTGGTAATCCAAAACCACAAAAGTAAAGATTTGAGTGCAGTGAGTTTAAACCTTTGGATAATGCTTCTGCAGCCAAAATGAAAAGAGTAGGTGATAAGGGATCACCTTGCTTGATTCCCCTTGATGATTTAAAAAATCCTTTTGGCTGACCATTCACAAGGATTGAATACCAATTGTTCCCTACTAGGTCAAAAATCAGACCTATAAAAGCTTCAGAGAATCCCCTTTCCCTAAGAATTTTGTTAAGGAACAGCCATGATAGTCTATCATAGGCTTTTGCCATGTCCAATTTAATTACCACATTTAGACCTGCTTTAGTTCTAAGCCTGATGTCAGTTATGATCTCTTGAGTCAGCAACACATTTTCTACTATGCTTCTTCCCTTTACAAAACCTGTATGTTCCTCTGATATTAAATTAGGCAACATATCAACCAATCTCTCATGGATTACTCTTGAGAAAATCTTGTTAGCAAAATTACTTAGGCTAATAGGCCTCATGTCTGCAAAGGTCCTCACTTACTTTTTCTTTGGTAATAGGAATAGGTTAGTGTGTGTCACATTCTTGGGCAACTGCTGACCACAAAAAAAGGCCTTCACCATACCTACTACATCATCTTCAATTATCTCCCAACAGGTTTGATAAAAGGCTCCTGTGAAGCCATCTGGTCCTCCTGCAGAATCAGCACTAAGGCCAATTACTGCCTTCTTCACTTCATATACAGTTGGTAATTCCATTAGTATCTCATTTTGTTCATTCTCAACCATAGCAAGCACATAATTCAGAATATCAAAATCTGTAGGCAATACATTTTCAGTGAACTGATCTTTGAAGAAATTCACAGCTTCTTCTGCAATTAACTCCTCCTCCTCTATCCAATTACCCTGACTGTTTTGAATCCTTGTTAACTTCAATCTCTTCCTTCTCCCATTAACTTGAGCATGGAATAATTTAGTATTTCTATCTCCATCCTTGAACCACAGCATACCAGCTTTTTGCCTCCAAAATTCCTCCTCTAATGCTAAATATTTAATCATTTCTGCTTGAACTTTTTGCAATCTCAACCTATTTATCTGAGTTGGATTAACTTCAAACTACCTTTCATGCACCTCTTCCAAGCTAGCAATCTTTTGAAATATGTCACCATAAATAGCTCTACTCCAATTTGATAATGCCTTTTTGAGTTTCTTCAGCTTGTAGTTAAACAGAACAAAAGGACTTGCACTGAAGTCTGTGCTCCAATTCTCTTTTACTACTTCTTTGAAAGTTTCATGTTTAGTCCAAAAATTAAGAAACCTAAAAGATTTCTTAATAGAAGGAGATTCAATATCACAATTCAGCATCATTGGACAGTGATCAGAACTTATTTTGGATAAGTGAGTCACCTCTAAGCCAGGAAAAGTTTGCTGTAACTCCATATTACCCAAGCACCTGTCTAGTCTCTTGAAAATATAGTCCTCCTCTGATCTTCCATTCCACCATGTATAAATGCTTCCTTTGAATCCCAGGTCTGTCAGGTTACAGGTGTTTATGCAGTGTCTGAAATCATCCACTTCATTAATGTGTACAGGTAGACCACCAACTTCTCCTCCTCATCCCAAATCACATTAAAATCACCTCTAACAAGCCATGGGGCTATCATATCACTAGTCATAGCATACAATGAGTCCCATAGCTCTATTCTCTCTATTGCATCACATTTTGCATATACCAAGGTAAGAATTAATTCTACATGTGTTTCAGTGTGGAATAACCTTAGGGCCAATTGCTTCACCATGTTGTACAAGATTGTTACTTCAAAGACCTCATCAATAAGAGCCCAAATTTTGTTTGAAACATTCACTGCTGCCTGAGCTAGGCCAATTCTTCTTCTGTATCTCTCTAGTTTATTTGCTTGTTGCATAGGATCTATAATCCCTATAAATTCAAAGTGGTGTTGTCTATGCATTATAATCAACCTTTCAAAGGCCTGCATAGTGTTAACAGACCTCACATTCCAAATGATTGCCTCCATTAAAGAATTTGGTTTTTGGATACACTTCTCCTTATTTGTGCACATCCTGCTGGAACAATTGTTGTTTCCTTTGATTGCTTTCTTTTACCCTTGGTTGCAGACTTGACTTGATCAATTTGCCTAGGAGACAAATCTCCTTGTCTAGCAACATTTAAAAAATTCTGGGCAGTTGACTCTTCTTCCATGTCAGCTGGTTGTTCATCTTGTACACCTACCATCCTTCCTTTATTTGTAATAATCATTTTTGAGCCTTGAATATTAGATACAATTTCATGATCTCCCTGCTTTTCCACCACCTGCACACTTACAGGTTCCAAAGGAATAGTTCCAGCTGGATCCTGTAATTTGTTTGTGGCCTCATCTTCTGCATCTACTCTTATTAATTCATTGGCATTGTCTTTATTATTTTCAGGAGGTTGAGCATTCCCTCCTGGATCAATAATATTGACAACTGAATCTTTTACCTTGTCTCCCTCTGTACTAACTGATTTAATGTTCCACATATTTCTTGCTATGGATTCCAGTTCATTCTCACCTGATACACTTTGTTGGATTTCCTTGTTGTTTTGCTTCTCTTCCTTGTTTAGTTGCTCTTTGATATCCCCTTTCTTATTGATTGCTGTTTGATCACCAATTGATCCTGCTCCTTTAATTTTATCATTCACAGTTGGATCCTCATCATCCTTTGTATCCCCTCCACCTTCCTCATCACTTTGCATTGCATCAGGTATTAATCCCTCCTCTGCATCTTCTTCAACTTGATTTGCCCATAGTATACCACCCTTCCAGTTGACCTTTTCTTTACTTTTGAACACTTCAAAATCAGTGTCCCTAATGTTTTCTTCAGGCTTGTTCATATTCAATTCTGCCTCCACCTTAGTGTCCTGAGAAGGAACCTCCTGAACAGATGTGTTTATTGCAACCTCATTACTTTTAAAAGCTCTTTGTACCCAATCTGTAGTAGACTCTTTAACTTTGTGATCTTTGTTGACTTTATTCCTAATTCTTCCTTCTTCCACCTCTTTTTGCTTAGTAACTCCTGCTGGATTAGAGCTACCAGCTGGTATGACATTTGAATTATTTTTTCTTTCCTCATTTCCTTTTGTAACACCAGGAGGGCTAGATGTGAATGCAAGTGCTACAGGATTTAACATTCCAGGTTCTTTTGCAATAGGTACAACATTTTGAGATTCCACCAAAGCCAATTGATTATTGGCATTATGTTCACTTTCCACCTCTTCCATTAGTGAAAATTTGTTATCTATCTTTAGTTGATCCTTTTTCATAGCAGCTGGAATTCCTGCATGATCTTTCTTGCCATTATTCTCCACTCTAATGTTCATATCTCTCTTTTGATTATCAACTGAAACCATATCTTTCCCATTATCCATCATACTATTCTTCTGCTTCTCCTTGCCTTGAACCCTCATATCTCTAACTTCTTTCCATTGGGCACATTGATTTCCAACAACTTTACCACTTGATAAAATCACCAAAGAGGCATCCTTGTTTCCTTGAACTTCAGAATTGTTTATATCATGTTTTTCCTCTCTTCTAGTAGCCATAAGTTCAGGATGTAACCTCCAACATTCTAACATATCATGCCCTTGCAATTTATACTCCTTGCAATACTTGGGCAAATAATCGTAGTTAATATTTACCCATTCAGTTCTAACTTCACCAGTAGCTTCATTAATAATGTCCATTCGTACTTTCTTAAGATGATCATCTATAAGGTCAATCAGGACCTTAACTCGTGCACAGCATGGTCTAGTTTTCTTTATGGTGGCTTGGTCAAGGTGTAAAGGTTTACCTACTGCAGATGCTAACGAGAATAAGCATTCTTTAACAAAATAGGTTGGTAACAGGTTTGGGAAAGATATCCAAGCCATGACCTTGGGTGTTTCTTCTCTAGCTTTAAATTTTGCATCATAAATTAATGTTCTCAACTGATACTCCTCTCCATACTTATCTTTGATATAATAAACACCTTTAGATGAGAAATCAACAAAATCTTACCATAATGAAAGTTTGATCAGTATATGCCTTTCACGTAAAAAACCAATAGTACACTCACCCTTAATACCACATTGCAAAGGAATAATGCAACGTAGCTCATTAATTTCAGGCCAGCCATACGAAAACTTGCATACAACTGCATATTGCAGTCCTTCTATCACATTCATACGTTCAGCTAGGGCTAGTTTTTTATTAATAGCAGAAAAGAAAATTACAACAATTAGGAAAACTACAAATAAGGGGAACAGTAGCACCGGTATTGTTACCCATATAACACATACCGGGCTAACCTTATCGTACTAATCCTATTGAAGCTTGAAACCTCATTATTAGCAAGCATGTAAAACATACGAACTTGAAATGACTAAATATTTTATGATCATCACAGAGTTTATAGCATACTCTGTGATGATATTACAGATGACAATACTTAAAAAATGATAAGATAATACAATATTGAAAATTGATTCTTTGCCCTCTTTGATAAAACATGTGCATTCTCCGAATTGTAGCTCTTTTGCTTCTTCTTCTGCTTTCTTCAAATATTGTTCAAACTTTATCATTTCTTTTTAGATTTATTTGACTTTGTGGAATTGGTAGGAAACCCTGCCTTTTTGCTTTGCATTTCTCATCGGTGGCTTCCTAATGACAACCTCTTGTGTTGATGAAGCATTTGACATTGCCCCGTCCTTTGTATTATCTTCTCGTTGTGTTGACGAGTGATAATAGGTGAATTTGACTATAATCACGCCCTAAATAATCACATTTTTATGTTGTTTTGATGATATATATGATGACAAAATGCTCTTAGTAGTGTTTTTCATGAATTGTAGGTACAAAATGGGTAAGGAAGACTAAGGAGCAATTTTGGAGTCAAAAGTGGAATAAAAAGGCCGTATTTGCAAAATTACATAGAAGTCACGCCTGAACAGCCCTGGAGAACCAGAAGTACTGTTCTACCGCGGTTCCAC
>MDKF010960430.1:0-19048 GCA_026770625.1 Nicotiana glauca | reverse complement strand
CCTTAGCCATTTGCATGTTGGAGATGGCTTTCGCCATATACGTGTCTTCGACCGTCGTCGAGTAACTTCGTTTCTCGTAGTCGAGCTTGTTCGACTTATCGACGACGGTAGCCTTAGCCATTTGCACGTTGGAGATGGCTTTGGCCATATACGTGACTTTAACCTTCATTGAGTTACTTCATCTTTTGTAGTCGAGCTTGGTCGACTTATCGACGACGGTGGCCTTAGCCATTTACGCGTTGGAGATGGCTTTGGACATATACGTGACTTTGACTGTCGTCGATTCACTTCATTTGTCGCAGTCAAGTTGGGTCGAGTTATCGACGACGGTGGGCTTAGCCATTAGAACGTTGGAGATGGCTTTGGCCATATACGTGACATCGACTGTCGTCGAGTTACTTCTTTTGTCGTTGTCGAGCTGGGTCAACTTATCGATGATGGTGGCCTTAGCAATATGCACATTGGAGATGGCTTTGTCCATATACGTGACTTCGACCGTCGCCGAGTTACTTTGTTAGTATTAGTCGAGCTGGGTCAACTTATCGACGATGGCCTTGGCCATTTGCATGTTGAAGATGGATTTGGTCGTATGCGTGACTTCAATCATCGTCGAGTTACTTCGTTTGTCGTAGTCGAGCTGGGCCAACTTATTGACGATGGTGGCCTTAGCCATTTGCACGTTGGAGATGGCTTTGGATATATACATGACGTTGACTGTCGTCGAGTTACTTCGTTTGTCGTAGTCGAGCTGGGCCAACTTATTGACGATGGTGGCCTTAGCCATTTGCACGTTGGAGATGGCTTTGGATATATACATGACGTTGACTGTCGTCGAGTTACTTCGTTTGTCGTAGTCGAGCTGGGTCAACTTATTGACGATGGTGGCCTTAGCCATTTGCACGTTGGAGATGGCTTTGGATATATACATGACTTTGACTGTCGTCGAGTTACTTCGTTTGTCGTAGTCGAGCTGGGTCGACTTATCGATGATGGTGGCCTTAGCCATTGGCTTTGTCCATATACGTGACTTCGACTGTCGTCGAGTTACTTAATTTGTCGTAGTCGATCTGGGTCGACTTATCGATGATGGTGGCCTTAGACATTTGCATGTTGGAGATGGCTTTGGCCATATACGTGACTTCGACTGTCGTCGAGTCACTTCGTTTGTCGTGGTCGAGCTGGGTCGACTTATCGACGATGGTGGCCTTATCCATTTTCACGCTGTAGATGGCTTTGGCCATATACATGACATCGACTGTCGACGAGTTACTTCGTTTGTCGTAGTCGAGCTGGGTTGACTTATCGACGACAGTGGCTTTAGCCATTTGCATTTTGGAGATGGCTTTGGCCATATACGTGGCTTCGACCGTTGTCGAGTTACTTCATTTGTCGTAGCCGAGCTGGTTCGACTTATCAATGACGGTGGCCTTAGCCATTTGCACGTTGGATATGGCTTTGGCAATATACGTGACTTCGACTGTCGCCGAGTTATTTCGTTTGTCGTAGTCAAGGTGGGACGACTTATCGACAAGGGTGGCCTTAGCCATTTGCACATTGGAGATGGCTTTGGCCATATACGTGATTTCGACCATTGTCGAGTTACTTCGTTTGTCTTAGTCGAGCTGGGTCGACCTATCTACGACGGCGGCCTTAGCCATTTGCACGTTTGAGATGGCTTGGGACATATACATGACTTCGACTGTCGTCGAGTTACTTCGTTTGTCGTAGTCAAGCTGGGTCGACTTATCGATGACGTTGGCCTTAGCCATTGGCTTTGTCCATATACTTGAGTTAGACTGTCGTCGAGCTACTTTATTTGTCGTAGTCGATCTGGGTCGACTGATCGACGATGGTGGACTTATTCATTTGCACGTTGGAGATGGTTGGCCATATACGTGACTTCGACTATCGTTGAGTCACTTCGTTTGTCGTAGTCGAGCTGGGTCGACTTATAGACGATGGTGGCCTTTTCCATTTTCACGTTGTAGATGGCTTTGGCCATATACGTGACATCGACTATCGACAAGTTACTTCATTTGTCATAGTCGAGCTGGGTTGACTTATCGACGACGGTGGCCTTAGCCATTTGCATGTTGCAGATCGCTTTTGCCATATACGTTACTTCGACCGTCGTCGAGTTACTTCGTTTGTCGTAGTTGAGCTGGTTCGGCTTATCGATGACGGTGGTCTTAGCCATTTGCACGTTGGAGATGGATTTGGCTATATACGTGACTTCAACCATCGTCGAGTTACTTCGTCTGTCGTCGATCTGGGTCGACTTATCGAAAATGCTGGCCTTAGCCATTCGCACATTGGATATGGCTTTGGCCATATACGTGACTTCGACTATCGTCGATTCACTTCATATGTCGTAGTCGAGCTGGGTTGACTTATTGACGATGGTGGCCTTAGCCATTTGCACGTTAGAGATGGCTTTGGCTTTATACGTGACATTGACTGTCGTCGAGTTTAAACTTTTGTCGTAGTCGACCTGGGTCGACTTATTGATGATGGTGGCCATTTCCATTTGCACATTGGAGATGGTTTTGGCCATATACATGACTTCGACTATCGTCGAGTTACTTCGTTTGACTTAGTCCAGCTGGGTCGACCTATCGACGACGGTTGCCTTAGCCATTTGCACGTTAGAGATGGCTTTGGCCATATACGTGACTTTGACTGTCGTTGAGTTACTTCATTTGTCGTAGTCGAGCTGCGTCGACATATCGATGACGGTGGCTTTAACCATTTGCACGTTGGAGATGGCTTTGGCCATGTACGTGACTTCGACAGTCGTCGAGTTACTTCGTTTGTCGTAGTCGAGTTGGGTCGACTTATTGACGATGGTGGCCTTAGCCATTTGCACATTGGAGATGGCTTTGGCCATATACGTGAATTCGACTGTCGTCGAGTCACTTCGTTTCTCGTAGTCGAGCTGGGTCGACTTATCGACAACGGTGGACTTTGCCATTTGCACGTTGGAGATGGCTTTGGACATATACGTGACTTAAACCGTCGTCGAGTTACTTCGTCTTTCGTAGACGAGCTTGGTCAACTTATCGACGATGGTGGCCTTAGCCATTTGCGCGTTGGAGATGGCTTTGGCCATATACGTGACTTCGATTGTCGTCGATTCACTTCATTTGTCGTAGTCGAGCTGGGTCGAGTTATCGACGATGGTGGGCTTAGCCATTAGCACGTTGGAGATGGCTTTGTCCATATACGTGACATCGACTGTCATCGAGTTACTTCTTTTGTCGTTGTCGAGCTGGGTCGACTTATCGACGATGGTGGCCTTAGCCATTTGCACGTTGGAGATGGCTTTGTCCATATACGTGACTTCGACCGTCGTCGAGTTACTTTGTTAGTCTTAGTCGAGCTGTGTCAACTTATCGACGATGGCCTTGGCCATTTGCATGTTGAAGATGGATTTGGTCCTATGCGTGACTTCGATCATCGTCGAGTTACTTCGTTTGTCGTAGTCGAGCTGGGTCAACTTATTGACGATGGTGGCCTTAGCCATTTGCACGTTGGAGATGGCTTTGGATATATACATGACTTCTACTGTCTTCGAGTTACTTCGTTTGTCGTAGTCGAGCTGGGTCGACTTATCGACGATGTTGGCCTTAGCCATTGGCTTTGTCCATATACGTGACTTCGACTGTCGTCGAGTTACTTAATTTGTCGTAGTCAATTTGGGTCGACTTATCGATGATTTTGGCCTTAGCCATTTGCACGTTGGAGATGGCTTTGGCCATATACGTGACTTCGACTGTCGTCGCGTCACTTCGTTTGTCGTAGTCGAGCTGGGTCGACTTATCGACGATGGTGGCCTTATCCATTTTCACGTTGTAGATGGCTTTGGCCATATACGTGACATCGACTGTCGACGAGTTACTTCATTTGTCGTAGACGAGCTGGGTCGACTTATCGACGACGGTGGCATTAGCCATTTGCATGTTGGAGATCGCTTTGGCCATATATGTGACTTCGACCGTCGTCGAGTAACTTCGTTTGTCGTAGTCGAGCTGGTTCGACTTATCCACGACGGTGATCTTAGCCATTTGCACGTTGGAGATGGATTTGGCTAAATACGTGACTTCAACCATCGTCGAGTTACATCGTCTGTCGTAGTCGAGCTGGGTCGACTTATCGAAAATGCTGGCCTTAGCCATTTGCACGTTGGATATGGCTTTGGCCATATATGTGACTTCGACTATCATCGATTCACTTCATTTGTCGTAGTCGAGCTGGGTTGACTTATTAACGATGGTGGCCTTAGCCATTTGCACGTTGGAGATGGCTTTGGACATATACGTGACTTCAACCGTCGTCGAGTTACTTCGTCTTTCGTAGTCGAGCTTGGTGAACTTATCGACGACGGTGGCCTTAGCCATTTGCGCGTTGGAGATGGCTTTGGCCATATACGTGACTTCGATTGTCGTCAATTCACTTCATTTTTCGTAGTCGAGATGGGTCGAGTTATCGACGACGGTGGGCTTAGCCATTAGCACGTTGGATATGGCTTTGGCCATATATGTGACATCGACTGTCGTCGAGTTACTTCTTTTGTCGTTGTCGAGCTGGGTCGACTTATCGACATTGGTGGCCTTATCCATTTGCACGTTAGAGATGGCTTTGTCCATATACGTGACTTCGACCGTCGTCGAATTACTTTGTTAGTCTTAGTCGAGCTGTGTCAACTTATCGACGATGGCCTTGGCCATTTGCATATTGAAGATGGATTTGGTCCTATGCGTGACTTCGATCATCGTCGAGTTACTTCGTTTGTCGTAGTCGAGCTAGGTCAACTTATTGATGATGGTGGCCTTAGCCATTTGCACGTTGGAGATGGCTTTGGATATATACATGACTTCGACTGTCTTCGAGTTACTTCGTTTGTCGTAGTCGAGCTAGGTTAACTTATCGACGACGGTGGCCTTATCCATTGGCTTTGTCCATATACGTGACTTTGACTGTCGTCGAGTTACTTAATTTGTCGTAGTCGATCTGGGTCGACTTATCGATGATTTTGGCCTTAGCCATTTACACGTTGGAGATGGCTTTGGCCATATACGTGACTTCGACTGTCGTCGAGTCACTTCGTTTGTCGTAGTCGAGCTGGTTTGACTTATCGACGATGGTGGCCTTATCCATTTTCACGTTGTAGATGGCTTTGGCCATATACGTGACATCGACTGTCGACGAGTTACTTCATTTGTCGTAGACGAGCTGGGTCGACTTATCGACGACGGTGGCATTAGCCATTTGCATGTTGGAGATCGCTTTGGCCATATATGTGACTTCGACCGTCGTCGAGTAACTTCGTTTGTCGTAGTCGAGCTGGTTCGACTTATCCACGACGGTGATCTTAGCCATTTGCACGTTGGAGATGGATTTGGCTAAATACGTGACTTCAACCATCGTCGAGTTACATCGTCTGTCGTAGTCGAGCTGGGTCGACTTATCGAAAATGCTGGCCTTAGCCATTTGCACGTTGGATATGGCTTTGGCCATATATGTGACTTCGACTATCATCGATTCACTTCATTTGTCGTAGTCGAGCTGGGTTGACTTATTAACGATGGTGGCCTTAGCCATTTGCACGTTGGAGATGGCTTTGGACATATACGTGACTTCAACCGTCGTCGAGTTACTTCGTCTTTCGTAGTCGAGCTTGGTGAACTTATCGACGACGGTGGCCTTAGCCATTTGCGCGTTGGAGATGGCTTTGGCCATATACGTGACTTCGATTGTCGTCAATTCACTTCATTTTTCGTAGTCGAGATGGGTCGAGTTATCGACGACGGTGGGCTTAGCCATTAGCACGTTGGATATGGCTTTGGCCATATATGTGACATCGACTGTCGTCGAGTTACTTCTTTTGTCGTTGTCGAGCTGGGTCGACTTATCGACATTGGTGGCCTTATCCATTTGCACGTTAGAGATGGCTTTGTCCATATACGTGACTTCGACCGTCGTCGAATTACTTTGTTAGTCTTAGTCGAGCTGTGTCAACTTATCGACGATGGCCTTGGCCATTTGCATATTGAAGATGGATTTGGTCCTATGCGTGACTTCGATCATCGTCGAGTTACTTCGTTTGTCGTAGTCGAGCTAGGTCAACTTATTGATGATGGTGGCCTTAGCCATTTGCACGTTGGAGATGGCTTTGGATATATACATGACTTCGACTGTCTTCGAGTTACTTCGTTTGTCGTAGTCGAGCTAGGTTAACTTATCGACGACGGTGGCCTTATCCATTGGCTTTGTCCATATACGTGACTTTGACTGTCGTCGAGTTACTTAATTTGTCGTAGTCGATCTGGGTCGACTTATCGATGATTTTGGCCTTAGCCATTTACACGTTGGAGATGGCTTTGGCCATATACGTGACTTCGACTGTCGTCGAGTCACTTCGTTTGTCGTAGTCGAGCTGGTTTGACTTATCGACGATGGTGGCCTTATCCATTTTCACGTTGTAGATGGCTTTGGCCATATACGTGACATCGACTGTCGACGAGTTACTTCATTTGTCGTAGACGAGCTGGGTCGACTTATCGATGACGGTGGCCTTAGCCATTTGCATGTTGGAGATCGCTTTGGCCATATACGTGACTTCGACCGTCGTCGAGTTACTTCGTTTTTCGTAGTTGAGCTGGTTTGACTTATCGACGACGGTGGTCTTAGCCATTTGCACGTTGGAGATGGATTTGGCTATATATGTGACTTCAACCATCGTCAAGTTACTTCGTCTGTCGTAGTCAAGCTGGGTCGACTTATCGAAAACGCGGGCCTTAGCCATTTGCACGTTGGATATGGCTTTGGCCATATATGTGACTTCGACTATCGTCGATTCACTTCATTTGTCGTAGTCGAGCAGGGTTGACTTATTGACGATGGTGGCCTTAGCCATTTGCACGTTGGAGATGGCTTTGGCCATATACGTGACATCGACTGTCGTCGAGTTACAACTTTTGTCGTAGTCGAGCTGGGTCGACTTATTGATGATGGTGGCCTTTGCCATTTGCACATTGGAGATGGTTTTGGCCATATACGTGACTTCGACTATCGTCGAGTTACTTCGTTTGTCTTAGTCGATCTGGGTCGACCTATCGACGATGGTGGCCTTAGCCATTTGCACGTTGGAGATGGCTTTGGCCATATACGTGACTTCGACCGTCGTCTAGTTACTTCATTTGTCGTAGTCGAGCTGCGTCGACATATCGATGATGGTGGCCTTAACCATTTGCACTTTGGAGATGGCTTAGCCATATACGTGACTTCGACAGTCGTCGAGTTGCTTTGTTTGTCGTAGTCGAGCTGGGTCGACTTATCGACGACGGTGGCCTTAGCCATTTGCACTTTGGAGATGGCTTTGGCCATATACGTGAATTCGACTGTTGTCGAGTCACTTCATTTGTCGTAGTCGAGCTGGGTTGACTTATCGACAACGGTGGACTTAGCCATTTGCACGTTGGAGATGGATTTGGCCATATACGTGACTTCGACTATTGTTGAGTCACTTAGTTTGTCGTAGTCGAGCTAGGTTGACTTATCGACGACGGTGGCCTTAGCCATTTGCACGTTGGAGATGGATTTGGCCATATACGTGACATCGACTGTCGTCGAGTTACTTCATTTGTCATAGTCGCGCTGGGTCGACTTATCAACGATGGTGGCCTTAGCCATTTGCACGTTGGAGAGGGCTTTGGCCATATACGTGACTTCGACCATTGTTGAGTTACTTCATTTATCTTTGTCGAGCTGGGTCGACTTATCAACGACGGTGGCCTTGGCCACTTGCATATTGGAGATGGATTTGGCCATATACATGACTTCGACCGTCGTCGAGTTAATTCATTTTTCGTATTCGATCGGGGTCGACTTATCGACTACGGTGGCCTAAGCCATTTGCACGTTGGAGATGGCTTTGTCCATATACGTGACATCGACTGTTGTCGAGTTACTTCGTTTGTCGTAGTCGAGCCGGGTCGACTTGTCGACGATGGTGGCCTTAGCCATTTTCACGTTGGAGATGGCTTTGGCCATATACGTGAATTCGACAGTCGTCGAGTCACTTTGTTTGTCGTATTTGAGCTGGGTCGACTTATCGACGACGGTGGCCTTAGCCATTTGCACTTTGGAGATGGCTTTGGCCATATACGTGACTTTGACAGTCGTCGAGTTACTTCGTTTGTCGTAGTCGAGCTGGGTCGACTTATCGACGATGGTGGGCTTAGCCATTTGCACGTTGGAGATGGTTTGGCCATATACGTGACTTCGATTGTCGTCGAGTTACTTCATTTGTCGTATTCGATCTGGGTCGACTTATCGACGACGGTGGCCTTAGCCATTTGCACGGTGGAGATGGCTTTGGCCATGTACGTGTCTTCGACTGTCGTCGAGTTACTTCATTTGTCGTAGTCGAGCTAAGTCGACTTATCGACGACGGTGGCCATAGCCATTTGCACGTTGGAGATGGCTTTGTCCATATACGTGACTTTGACAGTCGTCGAGTTACTTTGTTTGTCATAGTCGAGCTGGGTCGATTTATCGACGACGGTGGCCTTAGGCATTTGCACGTTGGAGATGGCTTTGGCCATATACGTGACTTTGACTGTCGTCGAGTCACTTCGTTTTTCATGGTCAAGCTGTGTCGACTTATCGACGTCGGTGGCCTTAGCCATTTGCACGTCAGAGATGGTTTTGGCCATATACATGGCATCGACTATCGTCGAGTTACTTCGTTTGTCGTAGTAGAGCTGGGTCGACTTATCGATAATGGTGGCCTTAGCCATTTGCATGTTGGAGATGGCTTTGTCCATATACGTGACTTCGATCGTCGTCGAGTCACTTCGTTTGTCATAGTCGATCTGGGTCGACTTATCGACGATGGTGGCCTTAGCCATTTGCACGTTGGAGATAGTTTTGGCCATATACGTGACTTCAATCGTCATCGAGTTTCTTCGTTTGTCGTAGTGGAGCTGGGTCGACTTATCGACATCGGTGGCCTTAGCCATTTGCATGTTGGAGATGGTTTTTGCCATATATATGACTTCGACCGTCGTAGAGTTACTTCGCTTGTCGTAGTCGAGCTAGGTCGACTTAGTGACGACGGTGGCCTTAGCCATTTGCACGTTGGAGATGGCTTTAGCCGTTCATACATTTAAGATGGACGTAGCCATTTATACATTGGAGATGGACGTGGCTGTTTATATATTGGAGATGGCCATAGCCGTTCATACGTTGGAGATGGTCGTGGCCGTTCATACATTGGACATGTCCGTGGCCGTTCATATATTGGAGATAGCCGTAGCCATTTGCACATTGGAGATGGTCGTTGTCATTCGTACATTGGAGATGGCCGTGGCCGTTCATATATTGGAGATGGCCGTAGCCGTTCATACATTGGAGATGGCCGTAGCCATTCATACATTGGAGATGGCCGTAGCCGTTCATACATTGCTGATGGCCGTAGCCGTTCATACATTGGAGATCATGCTAGTTAGTCCCTTTGTTATGCCAGCTAGGAGAGCTGATGGAGTGGCTGGTATGATAAACTCGTTCTGCAAATATCTCCAGGTGTCCCCTCTGTCGCCTCGTTAAAAACCTTCCCAAGAAAACCCAATTGGGATAAAACTCCGGTAAGAGAAAAAGAGTGCGACTGGGGAGACGCCTTTTAGAAATGGAAATACTTGAGACGGGCGACGTTCCAATTCTTTTGGAGAGTTCTTCCTTCCATTATTTCTAGTTGAAATGCTCCTTTACCTACTGCTGCTGTAATCTTGTAAGGCCCGTCCCAATTGGTGCCCAATTTTCCTTCGCTTGGGTCTTTTGATGCCAATGTTTTGGCCTTGAGGACGTAATCTCCCACTTTGAGTGATCTTACTTTGGTTCTTTTGTTGTAGTACCTTTCGACCTGTTGTTTCTGGGCCACCATTCTTATGTGGGCCATTTCCCTTCTTTCCTCGGTCTCGTCGAGGTTTTGAAGCATGTTTGCGTCGTTCTCTGTTCTGCTGGTATGCGAATATCTCAAGCTAGGTTCACCGATTTCGACTGGTATAACTGCGTCGGTTCCATAGACCAGCAATATGGTGTTTCTCCTGACAGGATTTTGGTATGGTCCGGTGCGCCCACAATACATCTGGTAGTAGCTCGGGCCATAGCCCTTTGGCTTCTTCGAGTTTCTTTTTCAGTATGTTCAGTATTGCTTTATTGGAAGACTCTGCTTGGCCGTTGGCGGCAGGGTGGTATGGCGTGGAGAGTATTCACTTAATATGCCACTTGTCGAAGAACTCTATTGTCTTTTGACTGACAAATTGTCGCCCGTTGTCACAGATAATTTCTTTGGTGATGCTGAAGCGGCAGATGATATTCTTCCATATGAAGGCAATGACTTCCTGTTCACGTATTTGGGCATACGCACCTGCTTCCACCCACTTGGAGAAGTAGTCAGTTAAAACTAACAGAAATCGTACCTTTCCTCGTCCAGCTGGTAGGGGACTGACTATGCCCATTCCCCATTTGATGAAAGGCCATGGGGAAGTAACTGAGTGGAAAGGCTCTCCTGGTTGGTGTATCATGGGGGAGGATTTTTGACATTGCTCGCATTGGCGAACGTATTCCACTACATCCTTCTTCATGGTGGACCAATAATAACCGGCTCGTATTATGCAGCGTACGAGGGCGCGGTTGCCTGTATGGGCGCCGCAGTGACCCTCGTGTACCTCTTCTAGTACTGTTCTCATTTGGTGCGGCCCTAGGCACTTGGCTAGGGATCCGCCAAACGTCATTTTGTAGAGCTCGCGATTTATCAGGCAATACTTGGCGGCATGTACGCGGAGCTTCTTCGCTTCTTTTTTGTCGAGTGGGAGTGTGCCATCCTGCAGATAGGATACAAACTTGTTGCGCCAGTCCCAAGTCAAATTTAAGGAAAATACTCAGTATGATCGATGGCTGAATGGAGGAGGGTGACCACGCTTTCTCTGTCTAAGTTTTTAGTGGCTGCGGCCAATTTTGCCAGCTTCGTTGTTTCGCCCCCTTGGAATTTGTTCGAAGCGGCATTCGTCGAGCTCAGCCATTAATCTGCGGATCTCTGACCGGTATTTCTGCAATCTCTGCTCCTTATTTGGTAAGTCTCGGTGACCTGGTTCACTACGAGTTGGGAGTCGCAGTGGAGGACGAGTCATCGAGCCCCGTATTTGATGGCTAGTTTTATACCTACAATAACGGCCTCATACTCGGCCTCGTTGTTAGTAATTTTGGGGACCGTACAGATTGGCGAATCATTTCGCCCGTAAGGACCTCAAGAACGAGTCCCAATCTTGATCCCGTGGCATTAGCGGCGCTGTCGGTGTACAGAGTCCATAAGTCGGTATTGGAGGGGGTACGACGTGCCTCCAGTTTTGCCTCTGGTAGTATTTCTGCGCTGAAATCGGCTATAAAGTCGGCAAGTACTTGCGACTTAATGGTGGTTATCGGGTGATATGAGATGTCGTGCTCACTGAGCTCTATAGCCCATCTGGCGAGTCCGTCCGATAATTCGGGCTTGTGTAGGATGCTTCTCAGTGGGAAGGTCGTCACTACTTTTATGGGGTGGCATTGAAAGTAGGGTCGGAGCTTTCGTGAAGCTACGACCAATGCCAGGGCTAATTTTTCAAGGTGTGGATATCGTGTTTTGGCGTCCACTAAGGTTTTGCTAATATAGTAAATAGGAGATTGCGTACTTTCGTTTTCGTGGACCAGGACTGTGCTGATGGCAACCTCAGAAACAGCTAGATATACCAGCAGGGGCTCGCCCGGGCTTGCTTTTGCTAGTAGTGATGGCGAAAACAGATACGCCTTCAATTTTCTCAAGGCTTCGATGCATTTTTTGTTCCAGTGCAATCCGTTGTCTTTTCTCAACACATTGAAAAATGTATGGCACCTGTCGGAGGATCGTGAGATGAATCTGGATAGGGCGGCTATTCGCCTCGTCAACTTTTGTACCTATTTTTTGCTGCTCAGAACCTCAGGTATTGCATCTATCGCTTTAATTTGTTCCGGGTTGACCTCGATTCCTCGTTGGGACACGAGAAAACCCAAAAATTTTCCCGAGGCTACGCCGAAGGTGCATTTCTCGGGGTTCAGCCTCATCCCGTACCGCCTTAGTATTTCGAAGGCCTCCGTCATGTGGTTGACGTGGTCTTATCTCTTCGCTGATTTTACTAGCATATCGTTGATATAGACCTCCATGGTCCTACCGAGCTGTTCCTTGAACATTCTAGTGACTAACCTCTGGCACGTAGCTCTTGCATTTTTTAGCCCGAAGGGCATTACGTTGTAGCAGTATGTCCCTTTGTGGGTGATGAAAGTTGTTTTCTCCTGGTCTTCCTCGGCCATCATGATTTGGTTGTAGCCAGAGTAGGCATCTAAAAAGCTCAGCAGTTCATGTCCCGCGGTGGCGTCGATCAACTGGTCGATATGGGGTAGTGGGAATGAAGGAATCCTTCGGACATGCCTTGTTCAGATCAGTGAAATCCACACACATTCTCCATCTCCCATTTTTCTTTTTGACCATGACGACATTGGCGACCCACTAGGGGTATTTCGATTCTCTGATAGAATCATTGGCCAGTAGTTTGTCTACCACCTCGCTAACCGCCTCATTGATGGCAGCGTTGAATTTCCTTCTCATCTGCCGCACGGGCGGATGTAGTGGGCCAACATTCAGCTTGTGGGTGGCGACGTCTCGCGGAATTCCCGGCATATCTGCATGGTAGAAAGCAAATAGGTTTGCATGGTTAGTTAGGAATTCATGATACTTACTTGAGTCAACGAGGCCGTGCCCGATATAGGCTTTCTTCGCAGGGTCGTTGTCGTCCAATTGGACTGGGTCGAGATCTTCGACTGTTGCTTTACAAGCTTCCACGATGTTGGGCTCTCTAATGGCATCCGTTGTCGGGTCGACATTAGTCCCTGACACGGCTAATTGCTATGCCTCCGCACTCGCCTCCTTCAGTTGTTGGGTGTGGGTGTAATCTTGAGCTATTTTGTAGCATTCCTGCATGGTGCGTGGCTCGCCCCTAACACTGAACACTCCCCATGGGGTATGGAATTTGATCACTTGGTAAAGGCTTGAAGGGACCGCTCGCATGGCATGTATCCACGGGCGTCGTATGATGACGTTGTACGCCATTTCTTGGTTCATCACATGGAAAGTTGTTTCCAGCGTGACTCCTCCCACTAAGACGGGCAGTGCTATTTCTCCGGATGTTCATTCCACTGCATTGTTGAAACCAGTTAGTGTTATGCAACGTGGTATTACCCTATCCTCGAGCCCCATTTGTGCGAGGACCATTGGGTGGATAATACAGGCGCCGCTTCCTTCGTCGATCATGACCATTTTAACATCCGTGTCAACGATACGTAAAGTAATAACTAAAGCATCATAACGAGGGAAAGACAAATCGTCGGCATCAGACTTATCGAAGGTGATACTATCTTCGAATTCGTCATACTATTCATGGGCGATGGTCCGCTTCAGTCTGTATGTGCTGGCGAATTTGACGTGATTGATCACTGAGTCGTCGCCACCTCCGACGATCATGTTTATCGTGCGCATTGGGGAAGGCGGCTTTGGCGGCCCGCGGGGTTGTTCCCGTCCGCGTGCAAAGTTGATTTTCCTTTTGTCGCTGATTAATTCCCTCAGGTATCCCTGGTTCAGCATCCTGACCACTTCCTACCATAGGCCTATGCAGTCTTTGATTTTGTGTCCCCGCTCCTGATGAAACTCACATAGGACGTTTGATTTCCTCGTGGCGGGGTTTGATTTCATCTTCTGCGGCCACTGCACCTTGGTGCCCAGCTTCTCCAGTGCGTACACTATTTCTGAAGGAGACACACAAAAGTTATGGGCGGATAATAAGGGGGCGTACCTTTTTCATTTCGGAGTGGGGCGACGTGTCACTGTAACGCGTCCGTATGTCTTGGTGGCGGATGGGAGGATCTAGTGTGTGGCTGATGTCGGTCTCTATTAGAGCGTAGGAGTTGTTCTCGCCATCCTTCATTGTGTCGATCTCTCCTTATTTCTGAGTGTATCGCTGTTAGCCGTTGGGTCGGCCCATTAAGATCATCCTCGTCCGCTCGTACCTCGGCGCAATAGGTGTTGTGGATCTCCTCCCATGTGGTAGGGGGATATTTCATGAGGCGGCTCAGCAGCTTCTTGGTCACCCTGGAACCGTTCCTGCTTAGCCCGTTTTGGAAAGCGGCGACTGCCATACCTTCCGATACGTTTGGCAGACTCATCCTTACCCTGTTAAACCTGGCTAGAAAATCCCTGAGCTTTTCTCCTGTGGTTTGCCTGATGGCGAAGATGTAGTTGACCCTCGCTTCCACTTTCTTCGCACCCGCATGGGCGATGACGAACTTATCCGCCATTTCTTCAAATGTTGATATCGCCTTGGCTAGTAACTAGGAGTACCATGTCAAGACCCTTCATGTCAACGTCTCGCCAAACTTATTCAGTAGTACTGACGGTACCTGTTCTTTTGATAGATCGTTGCCCTTCACAGCAATGACGTAGTGGATCAGGTGATCCTCGGGATATGTGGTTCCGTCATACACCCTCAGGTAGGGAGGCATCTTGAAGGTCTTTGGGATAGAGTAAGTAGTAGCTTCTTCAGTGTATGGTTGTTCTATGAACCTTCCCACGTCGCGTTTTGGTAGCAACTTAGGGGCTCCGGGGATCTTGTCGACTCTCTCCCGGTGTTCCTTCATTTGGTCGCGGAGTGCCTTGTTTTCATTTTCCATTTCTTCCATCTTCTTTAGGATGGTTGTTAGCGTACCATCGTTGGTCTGTGCCTCGATGGGTTGGTCATTTACTCGTGTAACCTCAGGTTCGCCCATGGCAGCGGTGGTGCTTATTGTTGGTACACGCCTGATGTTGTTTTGCAGTGATTTCTCGACCAAGCCACTTAGGGTGTTTGTTAGCCACTCTTCCAGTAGCTTTTTAACCACCGAGGGCGCTTCTTTAGCAGCAGACGTGGAAACTCCTTTTTCGTTCAAGATCGTCAGATTTTCGGATGAGGGAGATGAGATCTCTGACCTGGTTTGATGCTGGGGGTTGCATTTGGGATGCCATCGTCACTAGCCTCGTTGAGAGGATCGAGGAGATTGGCTATGACACCCGCTATAGCTTTCGATCTTGTATTATTTTCGGCCATCTTTTGTTTTCGTGTGGTGTAGAGAAAAGTAGTTGGTTGATCTCTTGGTGGATACTATGATTTTGATTCTTGAAATTCCCACAGAAAGCGCCAAATTATTTTGCTCAAAAGTTAATAATGTACTTTGTAAGCTAGGAAACAATAAAAAAATGTGAAAAGGGTAAATCGCAATTAAATATAATAACCCTAGAGATGAAAAAGTGAAGTTATTGTTGTAGATCAACTATTGTGAGATGATAACATGAACTCAAGAGAAGATGATTGTTAGAGATAGAGGTAGAGAGATAATAGGTTAAAATGAGGAAGTTGTATTATTTGAGAATAACACCGATGCCCCTTTACAATGGGAATGTCCTCTTTATATAATAAGATACCTTCTTTAAAATAATTACAAAAGTACAAAACGTAGTTGACATACTCCTAACGAGGGCGCCAGGTCTTAACCGGCATCGCCTTCGTCCTTACGTCTAAGTCGTACCCTTACTTTAACAGGCGTATGCTTCACTGGGTGTACCCTTCGGAGTAGAGACGTTAGGGCCAAATTTGACCCCATACAAGTACAAAACCTAAATTTTGAGAACTGTAAAGTGTATCTCGTACAAATAATGTACAAAATACGAAAGGAACGAACAAATATCTTACACGTGGATACATAAAATAAAGAGTAACACAAATTAGAGACATTAAAAATTAAATCAGTCAAAAGAAATTTTTAGTTTCATCAAGAAGCAATGGTTGGATCAGGATATATCTAAGATAATATATTGTATCTCCTACAAATTATATATTATATACAAAGTACAAAAGAAACAAACAAATTGATTTGGTAAAAGTCAAACTTCACCTCTGGACATTGCATCGACTATTGAACTACAATGCATTCGTGGCAAAGAATCTTGAAAAGAATTTATGTACTACTAAATTTTAAATACTCATAGCATAGATAAAAAAATTACAAGTAAATTTGCATTACAATCTGAGATTAGTTTGCTCAACCGTTGCCCCGCGATACGGTGACAATAAAATACAAAGCACAAAAAGTTATAAAAAGAACTTACGATTCCTATTGAAGTTGAGAATCTTATAATTAGCAATCATGTCCTAATCAAATTTAGTATCCTACCACGAAAAAGAACCCACAAATATAAAGTCTTAATTGTTTGCAAGATCCTAATATTACCAATGTACCCAATATCAAGTTTGTTCTTCGAATGAATTGTTTAGTTTTGACAGGGTATAAACATTACAACATTATGTATATATAGCTACGAAGTATATCGTAGCTAAATACAAAAACTTCCGTAGCTAAACATTTTAGCTACAATATTTTTTTCTGTAGCATGCATAGCAAAATGTAGCGTAACTAAAAGTTAGTTACAAACTTTAACGTTTCATGACTAAGGATTAATACATATTGCTACAAGAAAATTTATGATGTGGCTGTATTGATAAAACTATTGTCACGAAAAATTAATGTTTGTAGCTAATAAGTTTATTCTTTTGCTACAAAAAAATAACTTTGCAGCTATCTAAATACTAGCCACAAAGGGATATATTGTGGCAAAAGGTGTAATGTATTTTGCCACAAATAATTAATATGTAGTTGTGCTCACATATTAGCCACGGAGTGTAGAATTTGTATTTAGCTATGAATTCAAAATTTTGTTGCTACAAAATCATCACCAATATTCATGATTAATTTATATATATATATATTTTATTTTCTGACTAGATTTTCTATTATATTTTAATTAGTGATGAAAAATTAATTTATTAGTGACAACAAATGTTTCCATCGCAAAATTGTTGCTATTTTTTAACCTCACTAAATGTTTTTAAATATTTTAGATATTTCATATCCATGCATTCTTTGTTTTATTAAAAGTAGAAACATAATAAGCTCTGAATGTCACTTACTTCATACAAACTAACATGAATAATTCGAAAAATTAAATTCTAAAATATACAATTATATATATATAATTGATGCATCCTCAATATACAACCATTCTACAAAAGACGAAATAAAATCTGTAGAATAAAAACTAGCTAATCCTAGGCTAGATAATAAGATGAACTCAAATTTAATTTTTTATCAAACTAAAATAATACAAACTATGTACATTAGGTTAGATATTTTATCTTTAATTTATAAATTTTAGGGAGTTCCACATAAAAAAAAATCCTAAGTAATTGAATATGTGATTGAAATGTCGCCACTCGATCCTTGATCTTCTTGCATTCAAGAATTAAAATGCACCCTGTAATTTCAAAAGAAACAATAATTAGTACAAAAATGATGAGCAAACCCAAGGAAAATTATAATGCAAAGATCAAGTTTAATTTGTTAAAATGCCACTAATAGAATTTCAATAAGAAAAAGATTGAGTCTTGATATTATTTTACAAGAATTTTTAACAAATAACAAAAGGGAAAAACTCAAAGCAACAACACGAGTAAACGCATTTGTACGCCTTTCAAAGAATTTCTTAAGGAATCTTCATCCCAATATTTACAAATTAATTCTTTTACAAATTTCTCAAAGAAAATTATGACGACTCAAAAGGTCATCATCTATTTTCTTATCCATTCTGTGCTTCCGAGGCCTCAAAAACCTCATTCAGAGTCGCTTCAACTTGCGTGCAATCCGGGCGCGTAGTCGGAAAGGTTAAATATGAAATTCTGAGAAAAATGCTAAGTTTTGATGTTAAAATGAATAAATTTGACTTTGGTCGATATTTTGAGCAAACGGACCCGGACCCGGACCCGTGATTTGATGGGCCCGAAGGGTCCGTAGGAAAATATGAGACTTGGATGTATGCCCGGAATCGAATTCCAAGGTCCCAAGCCCGAGAAATAAATTTTTAAGTAAAATTATTTTCTGAAAATATTTAATAAAATCATAAATGAAATCTGATTATGGTTTAAGTCTCTTCTGTAAAGTTTGGTTGAAAATGGATTTCGTTTGATGTGATTCAGACATAAAATGAAAAATTTGATATTTTATGAAGTTTGAAAGAATTCATGGATTTTGAGGCTTAATTCGATGTATATGATGTTATTTTGGCATTTTGATCGCACGGATAAGTCAGTAGGATATTTTTGAGGTTGTGTGTATGTTTGGTTTGGAGCCCCGAGAGCTCGGATGAGTTTTGGATAGGCCACGGGTGCATTTACATGAACAATAATGTTAATGATAGATAATTAAATATTATATTTTATCTATCTATATGTAATTGTTAAGATAACTATTTCTATTGTGTGGGTAATTTGAAGCAAAAATATTCATTTAGCTACACGATTTTGTTACTATTGCTATAGCAAATTTTAACTTGTGGCAAAAAATAATAATTAGCCCAGTTGTTGCCACGATAATTGATAATAGGTGAATTTGACTATAATCACGCCTTAAATAATTACATTTTTATGTTGTTTTGATGGTATATATGATAACAAAATGCTCTTATTAGTGTTTTTCATGATTTATAGGTAATAGATGGCAAAGGAAGGCTAAGGAGCTATTTTGGAGTCAATACTGAAGCAAAGAGGCCAAAAATACAAATTCCCATTGAAGTCACATTGTACCAGCCCTTTAGTGCCGGAATCACTGTTCCACCACGGTTCCACCGCGATCGCAGTTGAACCGCGGTGACAAGCTGCTGCAGAAGATATCAGAACCAGAGGCACTGTTCTGCTGCGGTTACACCGCGACCGCGGCAGAACCGCGGCAGGCGCCGTAAAGTTGAGGGACTGAAGTGTAAAAATTTTTTTTAAGACCTAAACCCTATTTAAACTAAAAACTTCGCCCAAAGGAGGCAAGTAGTCATTGTTAGGTTATCTTG
>MU743969.1:549-13968 GCA_026770625.1 Nicotiana glauca | reverse complement strand
TTTTCCTCTGTGGATTCCACAGCTTATTTATAACTCAGAAAACTAAAATTTAACCTATTTGCACTGTATAATTTTCAGCTAAAGGGATTCAAATGAACCCTCTTTCCACGAGCTAGCTCCACTAGTTATGTAATTTTAATTATTTGTTTATTTTTTGATAATATGGTGTCCGGTCAACTTACCCCTACCTGCACCTGGTAGTTGCTCCTCTCACCTTCATTCTATTCACCAAGAATTTGGCAGATGAGAAGAAATTACCTAGTTTTTTAATTCAAATCTTGGTCTTCCATGGTTCGTCCCAACTTTATTGACCACTTAGCTCTACTGTTTGAAACATTTTAGCTTCATGTAAATGCTCCATGTAACTAATTTGTTATACTTATAATCTCCCACTAATTCCTGAAGTGCAAATAGGGTGATAGTATACTATCAGTAACATTACCTGCTTTGTCTGAAAAATACATTAGGCTACATGTATTCTGGATGTATATTCTTTTGTGGTTATGTAACAAGAACGGTTGCTGCTTTTATAGGGTGCATCAGAGTCCGTTGAGGCGGTTCACTTCAGTTTTATGACGGATGAAGAAGTTCGTAAGCATAGTGTTATAAAAGTCACAAGCCCTAACTTGCTTGATACATTAGGCGGGCCACTGCCTGGTGGGCTCTACGATCCAGCAATGGGTCCCCTTAGTGAGAGATCTCAGTAAGCTTCTGTAAATTTTGTTACCTTCAATCATAAATTGATATTTGTTTAGACAAGTAAATTGACGTAAGTTTCTGTAAATTTTGTTAATATTAATCATAAGTTGACATTTGTTTTAATAGGTCAATTGATGTGTGTATATGTATTTTTGATCAGTAGTTAAATACTATTAACAGAAAGCATCCGAGCACAAAATTTGTGCTAGANACATTTGTTTTAATAGGTCAATTGATGTGTGTATATGTATTTTTGATCAGTAGTTAAATACTATTAACAGAAAGCAGCCGAGCACAAAATTTGTGCTGGACATCACAAAAATGGGAGGCTCCCCTATATAAAAACAAAAGGAAAGGGCTCCCCTCGTGCTCCTTTTTTTTTGATAAGGTGAAGATTTTATTAAAAACAATATCAAGCTGATACTGTAAAAATACAAGGATACTGCTGGCTTAAAAACATTAAAATCCTAAGCTGTCTAGCATGTCCAGCATATCATGAAAATTCATAACAACATTTCCATCTTTCCAATAGTACAAATAATGTAAACAACTGTATTTCACATATTGCAGCTGCTCCTTCTTGCCTTCAAAACACCTATTATTTCTTTCTTTCCATATCGTCCAAGCTATGTTAAGAGGAATATCTCTCCAAATCTTCTTTAAGAATGCTTCAGGACATGCAGATTCCCAGCACTCTAATATATTCCTGAATTTCTTAGGGCTTGCCCAAAGGATGCCAAAGTTAGTCGTGAACATGGACCACACCTGCCAAGTAAATTCACAATGCAAAAAAAGATGGTCCACAGATTCACAAGCTTTCTCACACAACACCTGTTGCACATTATCCAACCCTTCTCATCAAATTTTCTTGAGTCAGACATGCTTCATATGCTACTAGCCAACCAAAACATGCTACTTTTGTTGGGGCTGTAGTCTTCCAAATCATTTTCTAAGGCCACTTTTGTGCTTGTACCGGCTGGGTAGCATATAGTATTTTGTAGAGTGAACTAACAGTAAAAAAAACCTTTTTTACTTGCTTTCCAGAGTAGGCTGTCTTCTTTTTCTGGCAATAACACCACTAATTGCATCTTCTGAAATCTGAATAAATATATCAACATCATGCATTTCTCTGTTGAAGAGATTCCTTCTGAACTGGAAGTCCCAACCTGTATCAGTAAATATATCAGCTAAGAGGATTTTTGGATTATTGACCAATCTGTACAAGCTGGAAAATTGAATTTTCAGCAGACCGGAACCACCCCAATTATCTTCCCAAAGTCTGATTTTTTTCCGTTGCCTACCCTCAAGCCAACATACAGGTTAAATTTCTCCCATAGGTTACGAATGTGTCTCCAAACAGCTACCCCATATGGAACCTTTACTGTTTTAGGTGCAAAGAAGCCCTCTTTTCCATATATCACCTCCACTACTTCTTTCCAGGGAGCTTTTTACCCATCGTTTAACCTCCATAGCCATTTGCATAGTAAGCTTCGATGGTGAGCCCTAAGATTTCTAACTCCCAGACCCCCTTCTTTCTTATGTTTTGTCACAATGCTCCACTTTACTAAATGATGTTTCTCGTTTCTGTATCACCTTCCCACAAAAATTTCTTCCTGATTTTATCAATTTTCTTCTCCACACTAGCTGGTATAGGAATCTGAGACATTAAATAGGTTGGTATTCCATCAAGAACGCTATTTACTAATGTCAATCTGCCTCCAAGTGATAAGTATTGCTGCTTCCAAGGAGCCAACTTTTTTTCACACTTGTCAATTACACCATTCCACACGGATTTGTCCTTGAATTTTGCACCTAAAGGCAATCCCAAATAGGTAGTAGTAAACTTTTCAACCTTGCAACCCATGATATCAGCTAACATATTAATATCACTGTCAGCATTCAAAGAAAACATTGAAATCTTGGCCAGATTTATTTTCCCGTCACAGCTTCAAACGCCAACAGAACCACCCTCAAGTGAAGCACTTGATTTCTATCAGCCTCACACATCAACAAGGTATCATCAACATAAAGACTATGAGAATTTTCTATACTATTTCCTGAATGACCCCCTATTTTAAAGCATTTTATCCATCCACTTCTCACATCAATTTTAATCATCTGACTCAACACCTCCATTACTAGAAGAAACAAGTAGGGAGACAGAGGGTCTCCTTGCCTTAAACCTCTTCGAAAATTAAAATAACCTACTTGACTACCATTGATTAGTATTGAGAACTTGGTAGTGGAGACTCAAAATTTTATCCATTGAATCCACTTACCCCCAAAATTCATCTTTTCCAGCAACTTCAGCAGACAAGGTCAATTGACATGATCATAGGCCTTTTCTAAGTCCAATCTGAACACCACTCCAGGCAATTAGTCATTTTGCTGCTCCATCTCCCCTTGTGCTCCTGTGATGAGTCAACAAAATCAACCTTGCTGTTCTCATCAGACACATCTTGTAGCTTACAGGAAGATGATAACAGGCCTAAACATCTATATCTTAGAATCTGGACTAATCTAGCTCTGTCATAAAATCTCCTTATATCCTTTTCTTCCCAACAATACCTAGCAGACTCATGCTGGAATAGTCATCCAATACTAATTAAGTACATGTGAAGGCTGCATTTCCACCAATAATCCAATGGTTCTCTCTGATTGCCTGTGACATAATCCAATGGTGTCCAAAAATATTGAAGAACAACCCGATGAATGCGTCGTAACACTGCAATGTAGGAACAAATGATCGTTGGTCTCCTCTTCTGTGTTGCACAAAAAGCATCTGTTGCACGAAGATATCCCTTTTTTTCTTGATTTTTTTTGATGAAGTTATCCCTTTATCTGGAAATTATTTTGGGTATGGCAAGCTCATAGGCTGCTACCTACATAAAGCTTGAGCTATCTTTTCTGTGATAGGAAAATTGGTTCTGTGATTGCAAGAATGCGACTTAGGGAGAAGAATCTCTTGACTCGGGGGCAGCCAAATCTAATTTTATATGAGCTCCTGTTTTCCGTATCGTTTTCTAGGGCCACTCGTTTTAGTTGTTTGTCCCACTGTTTAGCAACTTGTAGCGTAAGCTGAGGGAGAATAACCCCTATTCTGCTGTTTCCAGGTGAGTGAGTCAGCCTCCTCCAAATTCCGGCGCACCTATTCTAACTCTTGGATGCAGATTATGTCCACTACCTGGTCGAAACACTGTCTCCTGAAGTTAAGGTTTCATGCATCTCCACTTCTACATTGATTAATTGCCGCTGCATCCACAACCAAGTTAAATAAGTCAGGAAATCTATTTTTAAGGGTGTGGGCCCATCCATGCATTCTACCAAAATCTTGTACTCCTTCAGTCCCTCTTTAATCTCTGTATTGACCTTAAAAAGTAACCATAAATCCATACCCCAACTTCATGAAGGGAACTCACTGCTGAGTGCATCGAGCTCTATTTCTCTCCTACTTACAAGAGATGACATTTCATCATTGATTACTGTCCTCCTTGCTATATCTCCATAGCCACTTTAGCAACAACCTATTATTGTGAAGTTTCAAGTTTCAGATTCCGAAGCCCTCCTCTTATCTTGTCCTGTGTCCCACTTTATGCGGTGGAAGGACCTCCTTTCTTTGTTGCCTTCCATAAGAAGTTCCTTCTCAAGTTGTCTTAGGCAAGCATTACCTTGCTTATGATTGGAAACAATGACATCATATAGGAAGGGAGTGCATCACGTACACTATTAATCGGAGTCGCTCTATCCGCAATGAGTAGATATTGCATTTTTCATATTGCTAAACTCTTCTTAAACCTATCAATAATGCTATGCCATACAGAGTGAGCCTTATACTGGTTATACATAGTCACCCTAGAGGCATTCCAAAGTATGTAGTGAGGAGGTTTCCCACTTGGCATCCCAAATTAAGTTGACGGGGAACAGAAAGCTTTTCGCTATATAAACCCTCAATCTTGAAACAACTTAAAAAAGTAAGAGAATCACCCTTAGGTACCTTGAATGTCTTTCCTCAGCATCATTGAGTGTAAGGGTGTCATCCACATATTGTATGTGAGTGATACCATCCTTTGTGCATCCAAGCCCACTCAGAAGCCTCTAATCCAACCCAAAGACACTGCGTTGCACAATATACTTGTCCTTCCATCACCAAAATAAAGAGGAATGGTGATTAAGGGTTTTCCCTGCCTTAGCCCCCAATAGGAAGGGAAGAATGTTACATTGATGAGAATGCTCCTAATAGCATGAGATGGGGATCTAAAGGTCTCTATACTGTTAAAGAATGTTACATACAACTCAACAATCAGAATCAGGTACTACATTCATGGCCTTGGAAATTGATTTGGGAGACAAAGTTACCTATGAAAGTGACATGCTTCAACTGGATTGCACTTCACGAAGCATGCCTAACGCAAGATAACCTATGCAGAAGGGGATTTCAGCTGGTCAATAGATGCTACCTGTGCAAGGGACACCCGGAAACAGTTAATCACCTACTTCTACACTGCCCAGTAGCAACGACCTCTGGAACATGTTCTTTTGTATTTTTGGTCTAAGCTGGGTAATGCCACGGACCTTGAGAGAGGCACATATGAGCTGGAGTCTTTGGGAGGTTGATAAGATCATTAAGAAAATTTGGCTTATGATCCCTGCAACTATTTTTTAGTGTTTATGGAATGAGAGGAATAGAAGATACTTTGATGATACCTCAACCCCGAACCACTTGCTCAAATCTAAATGCCTTCTCAACCTTTTCTGCTGGACAAAGTTGTCACCAATAAATAGTACAGGACAACTTTTGGACTTTATTAGCTCACTTGTCCTAGTTTAAGACTTTGATTTGGGGCAAACAATGTTCTCCTGTAATTTTTGTTTATGTAGCTCTTATGCTTCTTGTAACTTTGCATCTTCTTGATGCCTTTTTAATGAAACATATTACTTCATAAAAAAAAATGTTGAAATGCAATAATTAGTCCATTTAACCCATTTTTCACCAAATCCTTTCAAAATCTTCAACAGAAACGACCAATTTACATGGTCGAAAGCTTCTTCAATGCCTAATTTGCACATAATATCATCGTCTCCCCTCAAGTGTTAGGCATTCATGGCAATGAGAACCACGTCAGTGATTATCTACCTTTCTCAAAAGCCACCTGTGTGTCAGTCACTAATTTAGGAATTACTTTCTTCAATCTTTTGGCCAGTAATTTAGCTATGATTAGCTCCCCATCAAGCTAATAGGTCTAAAGTTCTTTAACTGATCAGTTCCTTCCCTTTTTGGGATCAATCCTATTAAGGAGGCATTGAAACTCTCAACAAATATTCCAGTCTGATAAAAGAAGTTAATAGCCTCAGTCGCATCAGTTCATGAAACAACAATGTTTTTAGAAAGCCATATTAAAGCCGTTTGGGCCTGTCTTCTCTCCTTCACATCCTTTAATGATTTCCTCAGCTTACTCCACGGAGAAAAGCCTTTCAACCCATTCTTTCTTCATGTCTATGATTCTCGGATAGTAAGATTTGAAGGAAGGCCTCCAACTTTAGTTGATATATTCATATTTAAATGTACACTTCAAAGGTTGATGGTTGACATAAGATAGAAGTAATTTGCATGGTTTTTTTTTTTTTTTTGATTTTGCACCGGGTGTCCGAGTCTCTTCGAGCCCCGACTAATCCCGGGGGTGCACAGGCCCTCGGCAAGGAGTTTCCCGCAAGTGCACCCAGGTTAATTCAGGTTTTACCCAGTCCGATGACCCTCAGAAATTGTTTGCACCAAGTGGGTTTCGAACTTGAGACCTTGAAAGGGAGCAAACCCCAAGGCTCAAGTCAATTGCTACTGGGCCAATCCCTTAGGGTTTATTTGCATGGCTTTTATGCAGTTCAATTGCCTTGCTTCCTTTTAGGAGAGATGTTTTGTCAAATTCTCCTTCACCCAGCAGCACACAGTTATAGACTTGGACAAGCTTATGTTCTTACTGGTGTAGGCCATAGGTAACTGATTGCATTACTCAGAAAATGGTGCTTTATATGTTGAATTATGGTCTATTTAGAAGTCATACCTGAGTACCTTTTTTGGATGAATTAGATGTTAGGGGACTTACTATTTCTCATTGTCTAGATGTAGCAAAATATTCTTTTGTATGTTATTTTCAAGAGTATATGCCCTAGTGAGGATGCTTGAGAATGGTAAACAGTAGCACGGTACATACCTAGTTTCCTGTCCACGCAATTTGGGTTTCAAGATACTTTCTTCGGAAACTGTATTCCTTGACTCTGTCCAAGTAATGGGTTTGTAGATTTGTCCTCTAAGATTTGGAGGTTTGTGTGGTTGTTCAGTGATTGCTGTTTTGGTTTCTAAAAGTTGATCCAACCTAGTGATGATAGTGGGATGGCTTGGATAGGTATTCAGATACCTATACCGCCAGCCTTTACAGAACCACAGGAGTTGTGCCTTTTTTTTTTTTTGATAAAGTAATTTTTTTATTAAATAGCAGTATCAAAAAAATACTGCATCAAGTACATAAAATCTAGATTTAAAACATCACATCACTATAAATTCTAACAAGTCTAGCAAATCCTGGAAATTAAAAACACTTTTCCCATTCTTCCAATATTACAAATTTTGAATGCATCTAAACTTCACTACTTGGAGCTGCTCACTTTTGCACTCAAAGCGTCTTATAGTTCTCTCTGTCCAAATTGTCCATGCAATGCACAATGGAATAGTAATCCAGATCTTCTTCTTATACTTCCCGTCATATATCGACTTCCAACACTCTAGCAATCCTGTGAACTTCTCAGGAATAACACTTTGTACAGCAAAAATAGTCATAAACATGGTCCAAGGCCACACTGTCTCTATCTCTGAGACAGATTTAATAAGTTCTCTATAATAAGAGTTCACAGTAAACACCGCCAGGAGTTGCACCTACTTTTCACTACTAGATAATCTTTTTACTGCAAATGCAATTGCAATTCTTTACTAGTAGAGGAGGATAAATTTTATTGCCCATGCAGTAGCTTTAGACGCTGTTTAACTTTTTTTTGAGAAATGGTAAGGTATTATAGATATCAAAAGACGAGTGAGTGCTGTTGTTACATCCCAGAAAATAACCAAAGAGAGAAAAAAGAAACCCTGTTTGTCCATACAAAAGAATCTATGAATTCTAGCAGGGTTTCACTATCATCTATCCAATCATATTTACATCCAAAAAATATCGACAACATGCAGTCTGATTTGATCTTCAAAAATGAGTTCTCCTGTCCTTCCTCTCTTTCCATATGTGCCACCAAATAGCTGCTGTTATTGTATTCCAATCTTTCTTCATTTGCTTTGATAGCCCCTTTCTATTCCAGCAAGGCAGTAACTCAGCAGTAGTGCTTGACATTACCCATTAACTTCCCAAAATGTTCAAGAATAATTGCCACAACTGTGTGGCAGCTCTGTAGCGTAGGAATAGATGATTGATAGTTTCTGCCTCCTCTTTACACATATAGCACCTGTTAACTATTTGGATTTCCTTCTATGGAAACCCAAACTTGATTGGGAAGTGTAATTTCTATTGAGTGCCACACTATGCCAGAGTGCTGGTGTAATTATTTGATTTTGATAATTATAGTACTGTTTGTCTTTTGATTAAGTTAATATATTTGAGAAATATATTTGCGCATGGAAAATGTTTGTAGCTCGTTATGCTCAATTTTTTGGACTGTAGTACCTTGGTCCAGTTAATATATGCATATACAAAAAATGTTACCCTCTAAAAATAAATCAATTTGTTCTTGTTCTGTTGGATGCTTTTTCTTTGTTATGTCTTTCTGTTGATTTCGCTATGTAATGACCTGTTCAGATGTAAGTCATGTGGTCAAGGTACAGTTCACTGCCCTGGTCACTGTGGTCATATTGAACTTGTTTCGCCGGTCTTCAATCCCCTGCTTTTCAATATGCTGCACAATCTTCTGCAAAGAACATGCTTTTATTGCTTTCATTTTAGGGCATCAAAAGAAGAGGTAAGTCTTTTTATGAAAGTATTATTAGTTCTTCCCTTTAGCACTTGTTGCCATATATTTTCCTTACTAATAATCTACATTTCTTTTCTGAGTTAGGTTGAAAAGTGTGTCTCTGAATTAGAGTTAATCGCAAAGGGTGACGTTATTGGGGCCAAAACCATGGATGTTCTCTCTCCTGATAACTCTGCTGATCGGGAGGAAAGTGAAGGGAGCCATATGTCATGTACAACGGATGATTTGAATTTGCAAGATCGTTCTGAGTACAATAAGAGGCCATCTTGGGACAATTTCCAGTTTACTGAAGCTATGGCAGTTATCGATAGAATTCTCAAGACGAAATCTGAGAAATGTAGCAATTGTGAAACTAAAAATCCAAAGATCAATAAACCGAGTTTTGGACGGTTTCATATGGTATGTCTCATTGCATCACATTGGTCTCTTTAATGCGTCGTTCAGATTCCCTTTAAAAAAGATGCATTGTTCAGATTTCTTGGATGTCATGTTGTATGAGCTTCTGATATTACCGAATGAAGTATTGATTGTGTTATAGAATAGATGCTTTTTGTCCTAAGCTTGACATATCATTTTCTAAAAAATAGCATGCCATATCATTTTATTGCCGACAGTGCTCTGAAACAAATCCAGCACGTAGGTACATATGGGAAATTCGGAGTTTGTAGCCATTCATGGTTCTGCGGAAGAATTACCAAATTTTTTCTCTTTTGGGGGATGGCATTAGTTTCTAGGTCACCTTGCGTGTACCTTGACTGTCGAACGTGTGCTGCATCCTTCCACCAGGAAAAGTATTGAGTAACTCCGCCCATTAAAGTTTAGTTTAAGTAGATGGAAGGAAATCACTTGTTTGCCTCGGTTGATTCAAACTCTGATCTCCCATGATCATCTACTCTTCGTTCTTGCCTGATATACTGTTTGGCCACACCATTATTTACTCCTTTTCAAGTAAACATGTGGTAGAGTAATACAATCTCTCTTGCCTCTTCAAGCCAGCATTCCGTTCCTAATTCTATATCTCTCAGCTCTTCAAATAAATACTCCTTAAGTCAATACCCTTTTCCCACCTCTTTGCCTCGGGAGAAACCAATTGAAGATATGAATAGTTTCATAAAACCTTTATTACATGTACACTAGGCTGTTAAGAACTTAAGATTAGCATGGCCCCTGTGCAAGGATGACACACAAATCGAGAAATGGTCCAAATTCTTAGAAGGATTTTTTGTGAATGTGAAATAGAAAGAGTTGGACTTCTGCTAAATGCTGCAGAAGGTATTGTGGTAGATAGTTCGCAAGGGATTCGCTTTTCTTGTTAGGAAGGAAGGATGGAATTTTCTATGCGAGCTCCAGTTGTAAGCTGTTGTTGAAGAAATTGTCTGCAAATGATGGTGTGTGGCCTTTGAAAGTTTTCTGGAAACCAAGGACCAAGCAAAGTTTCTTGCTTTGGGTGGATTGCAACACATGAAGCATGTTTGAGGCAGGAAAATTTGCAAAGAAGGGGATTTAATCTTTGCAGCTGGTGCTACTTTTGTAGAAAAAATGGGAGATAGTGAATCATCTACTATTGCATATCAGGTTTCTTTGGCAAATATGGTGTGTATTCTTGAACTTGTACGGGGATTCACCAGGTGATACCTGCCAACATCAAGCAAACTTTATGCAGCTGACAAGGACAACCTTTTAGGAAAAAGCAGAAGACGACTTGGTTGTATGGTCAGTATGACTCGATTTGAAAGAAATTATAGGTGCTTTAAAGGAACCAAGGAGAATATCAGTGTTAAAAATAGATGTATTCGGAATCTAAAGTTATGGTCTATGTTGCGCGGACTCTCCAAAATGTAGCCGCACCCGTGTCGGATCCTTCAAAAATGCACTACTTTTGAAGGATCCGACACGTATCCTAACACATTTTCGGAGAGTCCGAGCAACATTGGTTATGGTGTAGTGCCTCTTGAGATTTTTCAGTCGATATAATGCTGGATTTCCTAGATTCCCTTCAGGTTTGAGGGATCTGCTTCCAGTCGGCTAATTTTGTAACGCTGCAGTATCATCTTGGTACTGGCTGACAGTTCTTTTAATAAAAATTTACCTTTTACTGATTTGGAAAAGGTTGTTAACCTGGAGAGCATGACTGGTGAGATGTTAGTCTAGTGGTGATCAAAGAGGTGTTTATTCAAACCCAGAACATAAGTCCTCTTTCCCTGGTAAAGCTATCAGCCTCCCTCCCCAACTTGCGATACCCAGTGAAAGTACGACAAACAGAAAAAAAAGAAGAAGAAAACCGTGTTCAATAGGTGAAGAACTAAATAGCTTGACAACTGTTCTTTTTCTCAGTCTATATTGCATAATTTATTTGTTTATATCTGCAAGTGTTGCTTTAGCCGTCCTGCAAGTTTCCATAATTGCAGCTTCCTATAACATGTTCAACTTAACATTCTCTATTTGGATAAACTTTTTCTTGATAATCAAAAAATCCCAAGGACCAGTGACGCGCAGTTTGAACACTCGGTGGATAATAAGCCCGTCCTTCTACCCTTCTCCACTTAAATACCAGGCTTTTGTTTGCGGCAGGTTTCACACCTGTGACGTGTGCCTAACCCACAAATCACTAGCTGCTCTCTTGCCACCAGACTGAAGCCCTGGGGGCTTCTTTATTTGGATAAACTTTTGTTATTAACATGTTCTAATTGTGACTATTTTTCCATTTTCTACTGGTACTTTATTTTTTTGATTGTGAACTTTCAAAGTACTACTGTCCATCCTGCTATAATTCTGGTTGAGCATGAGTTCACATGTTTGTGTTTTCTATAGCTACCCTTTCTTAAATTTGTCCTACTGTGGAACTTCCACAAGGGAAGATACTCTTGATTGGGTTGTCTGGGAACTCTTGTTATGTTTGTTGTAGACAATGTTTTCAGAAATACCTGCTTTCAACATGATCTCATGGGATCATGTCCAGATGCAGCCATCATATATCCTCAATATTTTCTGTTAATTTCTGGAGTTTGCCTATTAGTTGCTATGATTTTTTATTTCTCTTGTGAAATGTTTTCTCGAATTAAATAAATAGCAGCACTACTTCTACAGGCATACATATTACCTTGCAGTTATGAAGTATTAAACTGCTGCTTTCTGCTCAATTGGTTTTCTGCAGGATATTTCAAGTAAGCAAGTTATTTTCAATTATATCAAAAAAAGTCAAACGTTCAATCTGCAGCGCACTGGTGGAAGTGAGGAAAATCTTTCCCCTGAGGTGGTAAATGCCACCGAGCCATTAGGGGAAGCTGAAATCAGCTTATCTATGGCTTCCTCGTATAGATTAGAAAATTCTATGGCACGTGGAAGGCAAGGGGATGAGGAGTATATTGTGATGCAGCAGAAAGACTTATTTTCTGTAGCTCATTTACCATCTCAGGTATGGCTTCCACCGTGAGCCATAAGCTAGTAGTTACAATATTCTAGCTTATAGTCCTTGGCATAATTATTCTGATGATAATAATACCTTAGTTGTTATATACATTTGGTTCTCTCTTTAGCAATCTTTTTATGTTATAATTGACAGGTCAGGAAAATTATAGAGCACTTATGGGAAAACGAAGCTCGTCTTTGTGCATTCTTCTGTAATATTCAGGGTCAGCACCTTAATACACCTAGCAAGGTGGCTGGGCCCTCTATGTTCTTTTTGGATTCCATTCTTGTACCTCCAATCAGGTTCCGCCCTCCAGCCAAAGGGGGTGATTCAGTAAGTATTTTGAATTTGTATTTTTCCTTTTGTAGTCTGGCTACGAATCATGTACTGCAAGAAGTTGTGCTCTTCAAATTTGCTATATCATGAACAGATTCTTGAAAAGGATATTTCACATTAGGTCTTTATCTCACGGTTACTTGAATCGCTCTCCTCTATCTTTATCCCGTACTTAAGCAGCAGTAATGAAATTAATCTTGCAAAATCATTGAATATTTTTCTGTCTTGTCCACTACTTTTGGTTGATACTGTAGATGTTAGCTGTAGCTTTATGTTTCTATTTATGGAGGTATGCTAGCTTTATGTTTCTCTCCTCAACTCATTCATAAGCTTTCACACATTCACATCTACCCTCTTGTCCCCATGCCTGCAGTTTTTTTTGAATTATCCATCTTCTCACATATTCAAATCTCCCTCTTCCACACCTTAATTCCCCTTTTAGCATTTTGAGCTTCTTTGTCAGCTGAAATGGAGGTCTGCCTGAGACATCATATCCACTTCACCAGTCTGCCATTCCATCCACAAGAATTGATTTGTGTTGCTTTTTTCTAATGGCAGCAAAAGATTTTGCTATAAACCTATAAAAAACCTTTACGTTTCTGGCCCTTTTACAGCTCATAGACACTTTATCTAGGTCCAAAAAGTTGCATTCTCTGCATTGGACTAACTTCCATATGTCTTTGAGGAAATAATTGATCTTTTTTGGAAATGGTGAATTTTTAGTAAATTAGTTTCAGCACTACGATGTATGCTGAGATTAGTTCAGCAAAAACAGAAGAAAAAGAACAGAGTACTTTTCTCATCATCTATACATATTGTTGTTAAGTTTTCCATGTTGGTTGACAGATGCGTTGACTGTCTCTCTATGTGATCTTAGGCAATCCTCACCTGATGAGCTTTTTTTGGGATTGAGTTAGGTCCATTTTCATTTCTTCACATGGCATCGAGCTAGCTCT
>MU743962.1:15706-39052 GCA_026770625.1 Nicotiana glauca | reverse complement strand
GAGGCGATTTCCAGCGGCGGACGGCGGTGGCATTATAGGGGCTCGTTTGAGTCTCTAAGAGAGGCGATAGGTGGGGTTTGGCTATAGGGGGTGGGGTTTGTTTTAGGAATATATAGTGGGGGGATTAATTAATCCTGGCTGTTGGATCGATCAAGATCAACGGCCTGGATCTCTCACTTAAGAGGAGCGACGTCGTTTAGACGTCTCTGAGACCGGGTTGGTCTTTGATGGAACGGGTCGGGCCTGGACACGGGTTGAGGCGAGCGATTCTGACCGTTCAATCAGATGGGTTTAACGGCTTGGATCGATTGGCTAGATACGACGTCGTTTGGACGTCTGGGCGACGGATTGGACTGGGCCGGGTAAAGGGTAAAATTTGGGTTGGATTTGGATTGGGGTCTGGTCCGATTCTTGTTACATATTTTGTTTTTTCTTCTTTTTCTTTCATTTTCTTTTAATTCCCAATTACCAAAATTCCTAAATTAAATTGTAAAAATCAAAATTAACTTAGAAAAATGTTAATTAACTCTTAAAAACAATTATCACACAAAATTGCATAAAAGAAAATCAACACAATTTTAAAATGTGAAGCACATCATTTTGTGATTTTTCATTTTTGTAAAACAACAAATTACTTAATTAATCCCAAAAAAATAAATCTAAAATTAAATTCTAAATGTAAATGCAACATATTTTTGTATTTTTCTATTAATTTAGACATATAAACATGCACGCACAAACGCAAATAATAAATGAAAAGTAACACAAATCCAAAAAATGTGCACACAACGCAAAACTATTTTATTTTGAATTTTTGGGAGTAATTCTCATATAGGGCAAAAATCACGTGCTCACAGTTGCCCCTCTTTGCCCGGAAACACGAAGAGTTTTCGTACAAAGATAAAGTGAGCGGATACGAGAGATTTTTGCCCATTTGGGTTCTCCGTGTGAAGCGTCTTTTTTGAAAGATTTGACCGAACCTTTGTTTCAAGAGGTCCCCTACATATCCCTAGCTAAAAGGGAATCAGGTCAATGTAGTTTGGGAAATTTTGGTAGTTGGGACTACCATAGGACTGCAATTTGCTGTTACTGCTGATGCATGCTGTTACTACCGCTTTCCGACCGTTAGCGGAAACGTAAAAGAAAGAACACAAGATTTAACGTGGTTCAGATCAAAATAATCCTACGTCCACCAGAGAACAATTGCCTATCTATTATTTACAAAGGAAGGGGAGATTTCCCAATTACACTTAAGAGACTTTCTCTCTTAACTCTCTACTCACTACAATATATTGTATTGTTTTTGGTATGGTTTCTACAAATGAAAGAGTGCATCTATTTATAAAGGTAAGGACCTCCTCTTGATGTCATTGGTGACATCAAACCACCTTCTCTTGATGTCATGGGTGACATCAAAGGAAAAAGCTTCCTCCTAGCATTCATGCCAACTCTTTCCACCAACTCTTCCAATTGGCATGCCATTGTTGACTAAACATAAACCAACATTTTCAATCTCCCCCTTGGTTTGCGTTTCGAGCATGCGTGTGAACAACTCTGGCCAAAACTTCTAAGCTTACTGGGCAATCCCGTTGTAAGAAACAAGAAGAATCAAACCATGGTTGAACATACCACCTCCACCTAACAACCATTCTCTTCGGAGTTGCATTAGTTGATGCACACCCCCGCCAAGTCTTTGCAGTGTGCAAACTTAGCGAGTGGGACTATCTTGGTCAACATATCTGCAACATTATCGTCTGTGATAACCTTCACGACCTTGATAGTTCCTTCTTCAACAACATCTCGAAGGAAATGAAATCTGACATCAATGTGTTTAGTGCACTCATGAAATCTTTGATTTTTCAATTGATGAATAGCACTCTGACTATCACATCTAAGAGTTGATTCCAGCTGAACCAAACTCAATTCCACTACTAAACCTTTTAACCAGATAGCTTCCTTCACCGCCTCCGCTGCTGCCATGTATTCTGCTTCTGTTGTAGACAAAGCGACAATCGACTGCAGAGTCGACTTCCAACTAACGGCACTACCAACGAGGGTAAAGATGTATCCAGTTGTGGACCTTCTTCTATCAAGATCTCCTGCATAGTCAGAATCCATATAACCGAGAATTGAAATACCTCCACTTTTTCGAAAGATCAGACCAACACCAGAAGCCCCCTTGAGATATCTCAATATCCACTTGACAGCTTCCCAATGCCTCTTTCCTGGGCTGGACATGTATCTACTTACCACACTTACAGATTGAGCAATATCTAGACGTGTGCATACCATAGCATACATAATGCTACCAACTGCACTGGCATAAGGAATCTTTGACATATGCTCCACCTCATCCTTGGACTGAGGCATTTGTAACTCTGAAAGTTTAAAATGAGGAGCTAATGGTGTACTTACAGGCTTGCACGTATGCATATTGAATCTCTCGAGAATCCTTTCAATATACCTCTTCTGAGAAAGATGTACAACACCGTCTTCTCTTGAAATCTCCATACCAAGGATTTTCTTTGCAGCTCCTAAATCCTTCATGTCAAATTCCTTACTCAACAGTTTCTTTAAAACATTTATTTCTATAATGTTGTTAGTAGCAATAAGCATATCATAAACATATAACAGTAAATAAATCATTGAGTTACCAGACATCTTCTTGTGATACACACAGCTATCAAATGCACTCCTTGAGAATTCATGTATAGTCATGAATGCATCAAACCTTTTGTACCACTGTCTAGGGGATTGCTTCAAACCATACAAAGACTTCTTTAGTTGGCATACGTGATCTTCTTTTCCCTCAGCTAGGAAACCTTCAGGCTGATCCATATAGATTGTCTCTTCTAGATCACCGTGTAAGAAAGCAGTTTTGACATCAAGCTGTTGAAGCTCCAAGTCAAATTGTGCAACCAATGCTAGTAGCACGCGAATTGAGCTATGTTTCACGACTGGAGAGAAAATTTCATTGTAGTCAATTCCCTCCTTCTGACTGAAACCTTTTGCAACCAATCTCGCCTTAAACCTAGCATCTTCCACTTCAGGAATTCCCTCTTTCTTTCTGTAGATCCACTTGCATCCAACTGTCCTCTTCCCCTTTTGTCTTTTCACTAAGACCCATGTCTGATTCTTGTGAAGAGACTCCATCTCTTCCGTCATGGCTAACCGCCATTGTGCAGCATCCTTGCAAGAAGTTGCTTCAATATACGAGGAGGGCTCCAGATCCTTAATCTCTTCTTGTGCAGCTACGAACGCATATGCAATCAAGTTTGCTTGATTTATAAGGCGTTCCGGTTCTCGTGTCTGCCTCTTCTCCCTCCCCTTCGCAATTGTGTATGGTTCATTGACAGCAAGTTCTTCAAGGTCTACATCTTCTGACTCATCTTTAACCTGAGTCTCTTGATCCTTTTCCTTGGCAAGCTCCACCGGAGGCTCCACCTGCTCGTTGTTCTTGTTTCCTGAAAACTCCACGGAAACTTTACGGGGATCAAGTATAGAGGATTCATCGAAGGTGACATCTCTACTAACTATAAATTTGAGTAAAGACAAACACCAAAGTTTGTACCCTTTTACTCCATCCACATACCCTACGAATATGGCCTTCTTAGCCCTTGGTTCAAGCTTTCCTTCATTAACGTGATAATAAGCTGGACACCCAAATACTCGTAAGTATGAATAGTTAGAGGGTTCACCTGACCATACCTCATTCGGAGTCTTAAAGTCAATTGCCGATGCTGGAGATCGATTGACAATATGAGCAGCAGTGTGAACTGCTTCAGCCCAAAATACTTTGGACATTTTGGCTTGTATGAGCATACAACGAGCCTTTTCAAGAAGAGTTCTGTTCATTCTCTCGGCAACTCCATTCTGCTGTGGGGTATGCCTGACCGTCCTATGTCTTGAGATCCCATGAACCTTGCATAATTCGTTAAACTCTTCATTGCAAAACTCCAAGCCATTGTCTGTGCGAAGATATTTGATTTTCCGCTCCATTTGATTTTCAACCAAAATCTTCCACTCTTTAAATGCTTCAAAAGCATCACTTTTTGCCTTCAAAAAATGCACCCAAACCTTTCGTGAGAAATCATCAATAAAAGTGAGAAGATACCTCTTTCCGCCCTTCGATGGAAGTTTAGAGGGACCCCATAAATCTGAATGGATGTAGTCTAGCACTCCTCTTGTCTTGTGTTTGCCAGTGCTGAAGCTGACCTTCTTCTGCTTCCCTAGAACGCAGTGCTGACAGAAGTCAAGTGTGCTGATCTTCTCACCTTCCAAAAGGTTACGATTGCTCAACATCTCCAGTCCACGTGCGCTCATATGACCCAGTCTCATGTGCCATAGTCTTGCCTTGTCATCATTAGATAACTGCACTGTAGATGCATTTGCAGAGCCAACAATGGTGCTTCCGGCCAATGTGTAAAGGCCGTTCTCCAGCTTGCCTTTCAGCATGACTAAAGAACCTTTAGTCACCTTCATAGTTCCTGCTTCGCTCATGTACCTGTAGCCTTGTTCATCCAGAGTACCCAAGGAGATCAAATTCTTCTTCAGATCAGGAACATGACGGACTTGTGTAATAGTCCTCACGACTCCATCATGGCAGCGAACTCGCACTGAGCCAATGCCAACTATTGCACAAGTTGCATTATTGCCCATTACTACGGTTCCTCCACTTTTCTCATAGCTGCTAAACCAGTCTTTTCGGAACGTCATATGCAGAGTACAAGCAGAGTCTAACACCCATTTGTTTCCATAATTACTATTATTACACGATGTTGTTAGTACATAATCGTTATCAAAATCATGTACCTGTTCAACTGTAGATGCACTCGCCTTTTCCTTGGACTTTGACATTGGGCAATCTCGTTCAAAGTGCCCCTTCTTGCCACAACCCCAACACTCTGTATTCTTCTTGTTCACACGAGACTTTGATCTGTACTTTGATTTGCTCTTTCCTTGTTGGCTAGTCCGGCCTCTCACAAAGAGCCCACTTGCCTGGTCATCTCTGTCTCCTTCGATATGCCTCCGCACATCACTAGAGTTAAGTGCCTGCCGCACTTGCTCAAGCTTGATAGGCTCCTTGCTATACATCATTGAATTCTCAATATCACGATATCCTGAAGTCAATGAAAATAGCAAAGCACATGCAAGCGTCTCCTCCTCCCTTTTAATTCCTGCAATCTGTAAGTCCATGACAAGTTTATTGAACGCATCTAAATGATCTTGTAACGAAGTACCTGACCCCATCTTAAATGTGTGAAGACGCCGTTGTAACAACATCCTTGTTGTCACTGATCGGTCTTGGTATAGCCCTTCTAGCTTTTCCCATAACTGTTTGGCCGTCTCTTCGGTACCTGTACTCACTTCACAAAGCACATTAGGTGCAAGGGATAGTTGGATTGCACTCAATGCATCCCCTTCAATCTTCTCCATTTCGGGAGCTGATATATCCTTTGGATACTTTCCATCAATAGCATGGATTGAACCTTCCCTCCGCAGTAACGCCATCATCTGAATCTTCCAGATATTGAAGTTTTTGCGTCCACTGAATCTATCAATTTCAAACTTCATGGAACTCATCTTTGCTTGTTCTTTATCCTTGGATCGTTAAAGAATCCTGTCGCTCTGGCTTGCTTGGTACCCCTTGCACCATTACTTTGACCAGCTCTGGATTCTTTGCAACAACAGACGAACTCTTTCCCATCACCACCACTGGCTTGACGTCTACCTCTCCCAACTGAACCACCTCTTTCCCACTCGTCGACTTTTCTTTTATACTGGCACGGATCATCATCACGGTTTGTGAGGGTTTCTTTAGCTCCCCTCCTTCGTGCACTAGCTCGATCATGTGGGCTTCATGGTGTGCTGGTAACGAGTTCTGATTGATGTTGGGTGCCACTGGTGTCTGAACCTCGATCATATTGGTGTCAATAAGATCCTGCACTGCATGTTTCAACTTCCAGCACTTCTCGGTATCATGTCCGGGAGCCCCCGAACAATATTCACAGCTTACCGAGTGGTCCATATTTTTGGGAAGGGGATTTGGCAATCTGGGCTCAATAGGACTCAACAAGCCTAACTGCCTTAATTTTTTGAACAAAGCAATATAGGTTTCTCCCAAATCAGTGAATGTTCTCTGTCTCTACACCCTTTCATTTTTGAAAGCCTGATTCCCGTGGAGACCTGGCCCTGAAGGGTTCCTGTAGGCCCTTGGTAGTGGATATATGTTTTGTGGAGGTGGATATGTATTCTGTGAAGGTGGGTAGGCATTTTGTGGAGGTGGGTAGGCATTTTTGGGAGGTGGGTAGGTATTTTGGGGAGCCGGCACGCGCCATTGCGGGCGAGCCGGAGGCTGGGTATATGTCTAGGCCTGATGGACGGCGAAATATGGTTCTTGTGGTAGGCAGTAGGGCTGTGGAGTGTGATTTGGAGTGTGTGGGTAATTTGGGTGATGGGGTCTGTATTGATAGCAAGGGGAAGGACCTCTCGATCTGGACTAATTACCTGCCTCTACTGTTGCGACCTCTTCTCTTTTCTTCTTCCTGAGCGCACCTCCCGTGCCACTCTGGATGGCCTGGGTTGTTGCTTTAATCGTCGAATAGCTCAATATTTTGTTGGACTTAAGTCCCTCTTCAATCATACCGCCCATTTTCACTACCTCGTTGAAAGATTTGCCAACTGACATCACTAAGTGACCAAAGTAAGTTGGCTCTAGAGTCTGCAGAAAGTAGTCCACCATTTCCCCCTCCCTCATCGGAGGATCAACTCTTGCTGCCTGTTCTCTCCACCGGAACCCAAATTCCCAAAAGCTTTCCCCGGGCTTCTTCTCAAGTTTCAGCAATGTGAGACGGTCAGGGATGATCTCAAGGTTGTACCGGAAGTGACATGCAAATGCTTGTGCTAGATCGTCCCAGGTGTACCACCTGCTAGGATCCTGTCTTGTGTACCATTCCAGTGCAGACCCACTTAGACTTTGACCAAAGTAAGCTATCAGCAGCTCATCTTTACCAGCTGCTCCTCTCATCTTGCTACAAAAACCTCGCATATGTGCCATTGGATCACCGTGCCCCTCGTATAGATCAAACTTTGGCATCTTGAACCCTGTCGGCAATTGAACGTCAGGGAAAGGGCACAGATCCTTATAGGCCACGCTGACCTGGCTGCCTAACCCGTGCATATTCCTGAAGGACTGCTCCAGGCTTTTAAATTTTTGAAGCACTTCGTCCTGCCCTGGGCTCTTAGCCGGCTTTCCAATCTCTGCCGCGACCTCAAAGTTGGGATTATAGGCATGTGGCTCGGGTGCTTTCAATGTAGGTTCAGGGGGGTAATATTGGTTATCGTGAGCCTGAAACAACGGCTCACTAGATGATCTTTGTAGCGTAGCTGGTGGGGGTCCCATGAAAACATGAACATTTGGTGGAGGAGCGTTCTGATTGGGCGGTGGAGCTTGGGGATCATAGGCATTTCTTCCCTGATAGTACTGGTGACTTGGGAAGCTTGTCGAAGGGTCGCGGGGAGGGTATTCCAGCGTGTGTCCTAGTGGGAGAGTAGGAGTAACGGGAGGGTCGGGCAACTTTTGTACCTTAGCCAAGGCTAACTGCATTTCGTTCATCTCTAGTCTCATTTTATCCATTGCCTCCTTCAGCATCTGATTTTCCGTCTTCTCCTCCTCAACACTATTTTCTGAGTTAGTCATGCTTTTCGGTATGGGCCTTTTAGATCTTGTTTGATAATGGTATAGTGCCAGTACGTTCTAACAAAATAACTGGTTGAAATTGGAGAAACAACAAACTTGTCAGCATTAGAGTTTTAACACATATTGCAATTGCACGTTGGGGGATGCAATGTTCTTAGGTAGTTTAACCATTTCTAACATGTCTTTTCTCTGACCGCATGCATCATCCCGGCTTATTTTATTTGTGCCTCTTTCAAATGTTTCTGAAACCCTCCATTATTTATTTTTTCTCTCTTTTTCTTCTTCTCCCTTTTTTTCCTTTTATTCTCTTACTCTTTTCTCTTTTTCTTTTTTAGTGGTGGTTGAATCTTATGGGGATTGCCTACGTATCATGTCCCCACATGAATCAGACCGTGCGTAGTTCTGCCCACAAGTGAAAAATAAAGACACCAATTTTGGGATTTTCGTTTCATTACCGAAACATTCTATTACAAACTACCCATTTGGAAAAGGAAAAACAAAACACAAACTCCAAACTACTAGCAACAGACGGGTAGACAACATACTCTTAAAAACAGAAAATATAGACTTGAACTAGGAATACATTAAAGCTTTGAATTTTGGTACCCGCGGGGCATCGTTCGGCCTTTCCGCGGTCTTTGGTGCAAGGCCCCTTTGCAAACTTTTCAATTCTTTCATGATCCGGAGGACATAACCCATGACTGAAGCAAAGAGGGTAGTACGGGGCATTTCCTCACATGCTAGGCACCTCATGGTGATGTAGTGCCCGATCTCTTCGATTCTACCCCTGATTCTATCCCTTTCCGTAAGTAGTTGCTCTATTCGTCGGTTCCTTTCTCCCAGCACTTGAGCATTATTAGCGAGTTGATCCTGGAACTTATCCATCTGTTTTTCCATCCGTATGAATTCCCCTCTCGGATCAATGTTCAGCAACCCAACCATGTCTCCCAAGTATAACTTGACTGTATCTTGCTCTGATTCTCCTAAGTCATTCCACCACATACGTAAACCCAAAGGGACCTTGCCTATAATGGCTCCAGATGAATTCCGACTCGTGCTCATTCTGCACATTTATTAAGGTGATTTAGAAAAAAAACAAAACATCTATTTGACTCAAAACAAAACTAATGTTTCCTTTTTTCCCAAAAAAAACTGGTTTTCCGAACACGGCCTTTCAGCACCTCAGGGGCGAAGATTTTAAGGTTGTAGGGGTTAATCGGCCAAAAAGTAAAAAATGACCAAAGGTGGCCGTTTATGCAAAATCAGCCTTCTGGCGTCCCTTTAGGGAACATTCGGCTATTTTTGACATAAACGGCATCATCCGACTTTGTTTATGACGAAAAATTAAAAATTTGACATTTTGGCTATTTTCTCAAAAAGGGGAAGTTGGACCCGATGAGGGTTGCCTACGTATCTCACATCTGGTGAAAATCAAACCGACGTAGTTCGGGCAAGAAAAATACACTAAATTAAACCAAGACTCTTTTATTTTTTCAAGTAAAACTCCCCATTTTCCTTTTTCCAAATTTTGGCAGAGTTTTGACACTACTTGGACATTGGTTTTTTTTTTTCTTTTCTAAAAATGAGTATTTATCTCTCTACACTGCTATATATTTTTTCTCTTTTTCACAAACTTTCAAAATTCCCGATTCAGAAGCCGGACAGCATGCAAGTCTGAAACAAATAAATGCGCAAAACAAACAGGATGCAGCAGGATGGTCTTTTTCGTTTCAGGTTGCTTGTCTTAGACGGGCTCAACCCCTGTGTTGAGCCCCCTAAGTCAAATGCAACATGATGCAAATAAACGTTCCTACTAGGGATCCGACATAAAGTCAAGTTTTTCTAAGTTCAGAACCTGTCCTAGACTGTATACCTGAGCGGATAACCCAAGTCGAGGAGGGGCAACAAATCCGGGGACCCGCGAGATCATTCGGCTTAGTAACTTATCCGAGCCTCTTTTTATTTAAAGGTATGACACTAACAGAATAGGGAGTCTCAACCAGTGAGAACATCCCCAGAGGTAAGAAGAGAAGGTTTCGGCACAGTTTATATGTATAGTTCAAATAATAATAAAGCGGTAAAAAGCATCATTTTGCACATTAAGCACAGATCATATGAAAATATCAGATAATAAAGCTAAAATACAACAATTTATCACAAGCTCGAATTTCTAACCCTAAACCAGTGGTTCTAGTTATATCATCTCCAGCAGAGTCGCCAGAGCTGTCACACCTCCTTTTGGCCCACGCCCGCAGGGGCGTAGAGGGAGTTTTTCCAATTAAAGGAAAATCGAAACTGGATTTGTTTATTTATTTCAGAGTCGCCCCTTGAGAGATTTATGGTGTCCCAAGTCACCGATTTAATCCCGAATCGAGGAAAAGAATGAGTCTGTTTAACAGTCCACGAACCAGAAATCCGAATAAGGAATTCTGTTAACCCGGGAGAAGGTGTTAGGCATTCCCGAGTTTCGTGGTTCTAGCACGGTCGCTCAACTGTCGCATTCGGCTTATTTATATGATTTTAACAATTATAAGCTTATATGCAAGTTTAAACTTTTCACCGCTTTTATCATTACTATTATTATTTTAACAAAGAATTGCAACGTTGCGAAAACGTATCTCGAACCACGTCATATCAATGTACCCGTGTTTATCGACACATTTTGACTCAGTTGAGATTTGGATTTGGGTGACATAAATATGCACCCGATTTTAAGAAAGTGATTTATTAAAGGCGCGCCTAAAGCGACTAGCGTATCATTATTTTGGGTAAGGCCGTGAAATTTTGCTAAACGGCCCATCCTGAAGTCTAAGTAATTTTACAAGCACATGTAGGAGGCCCCGCAGCTTATGTATTTTTTGTTTGTCGAGGTTCGTCTCATTCATTATTTTAGAAAAAAAGAAAAATTGCAACGTCATGGAAATGCATCTCGAACCACGTCACAATCAATGTACCCGTGGTTATTGACATATTTCGACTCCGTTGAGATTTGGATTTGGGTCACATAAATGTACACCCGAGTTTAAGGAGGTAAAATTATTAAACACGCGCCTAAAGAGACTAACGCATTATTATTTTAGGGAAGGTCGCGAAAACTCGCTAAACAGCCCATCCCGAAATCTAAGCATTTTAATATATACATTCATGAGGGCCCCGCAATTTGTGTGTTTTATTTGGCGAGACTCGTCTCATTTTTATTAAAGGCAAACCTAAAGCAGCTATGGTTTTCTATTAACTTTGTCTCTAATTGAGTAAAAATCCTAATTAATTAATATAAAATTCGAGCTTCAAGTTTAGGTCCGGATCCAAACAAAAAAAGGGGAATCCTTTTAATTTGCACCCACTACCTAACTCGAAAGCCCAAACTTATACTACGTTGAACTATATATCAAAATCTTTAAATTGGGCCCAATTGCTGACGAGTGGGCCTTGGGGCCAATCCAAGCCGAACAAGCTTAACGGGACGCCTGAAGATCCAAAGGTCGAGTCCCTGGGCTAACGGGCCAACAATTTATTTAACGTCCGCTTGCATTTTTCATCTCATGATCAGTTTTCTTGTTCCTTTATTTATTGATGCATATTACTAAAGTTGACGATCAAAAGATAAAACTGAATTTGACAATGAACCAAACTACCCATTCTCAAGCTATTTCGAATTAACATTATTAGATGAACTAGACTATCAGAGTTAACTACATGAAATTCATGACCATCTGGAACTTGTTTTTTACAACTATTGCAATTAAAACCAACATTAACCACTAACATTTGGGACCTAATATTATTTACCAACATTAGTCAAATTAGTATCATTCACTCACATGAGTCGCGATCTCATAACTGGAAACATTGAAACAGCATGCTGGAAAACTATGTGAACCTATTTCTCTACAACTATTGAAAACAGATTAGACTACGCTACACTATACTAGTAACACAACTTAACAAAAAAAGAACTACAAACTACGGGAGTCCCCTACTCATAGGCAGGCATAGAATCAGTTCATAATCCACTAGTAAAAAAAAAACTCGAAACAGTCCCATTATAGTTCCCAATATACATCACACGGTTCACATAGTGGTTCGAGATACCATTAAACATAAATGACTAAACTAAATATTAAAGCTAACAATGTTTCTAAGTACACTTAGATTAACAGATAACAGATTCTCTTCATTGATTCCCAAATTGTTCATACATGTGAATCATATTCCAGATTATTAAAGGCTATGAAAGTGTACCCTGAATTGGAATAGAAATGAAGTAGAAGGAAGATCAACAACAGCAGTAATATCAGCAATAACAACAGCAGTAATGCAACAATAGTTTACAATAGCCAACACAGCACTCGAAATACCAAAATGAAACCCCAGCAATCCACGGGATCACAGCCACTAGTAACTGACCCCAAAACAGCTTAATTGCAAACAAATACCAATCGAAATACAATCAGAGACACCCCCTAGAATCCGATAACCAAAAGCTAAACTCGAAAATATAGCTTGACGATTAAAGCTGAAGTTCTCTTCAGTTTTCAATGGAACATTAGTAGTTGAACTAAATGACTGCTCAAACCCTAAAAAATGCTCTCTTTGATAACCTTTCAAAATGATCTTTTTAATCTCTCTAAGAAAACTGATTTTTAGGGTTCAAAAACCAGCTCCATTTCTGTCAAAACTTAGCCTATTTATAACCCAAAACATGCCTGCTAAACTCTGCCTTGAACTCCCCAGACTTTAATTCTACCCATCCCCTCTAAATCCCCACTCCTAATGTCTTATCTTCTTCCAAGTTATTTTGTTCCCCACACTTACATGTTTTGTCCCCTATTGGGTGTATTATAGTATTTCTATTAACTCCCATGCCATTGTGTTATGTTCCCCATTGCTTATTAAACTAATGGTATCTATTACCCACTGAACAGACCCTTAAGTTAGCCCACTTGCAGACCTGTTAAATCCCAAAATTACCCCTTTAGACCCCTGAATATTACTGCCCTGAACTTCTTAACTTGTATTAAAACCCTTGCATTCTAGATCTATTCGAACCTAACAACTGATCAAACTATCGCCTAATTGATCACCAAACACTACAGCTATAACCAACTCCTAGTCAAATTCCAACAGTGATTCAAACAGAATTGAAGCATTATGAGTCAAGGAATGAGGTTCATGTGAATAAATATATAGAACAGGGGGTGAAATATAAATGAACAAGCAGTTTTGGTTCAAAGAGAAAACTGAATACACCAACAGGTTCGTTTTAATCACAAAAGTCAGAACGGAAAGAAACAAACCTACTGGCATGAACCAAACTATTATCAAGTTATTCTAGCATTCAAGCATGGAAACTAATCGACGACACTCATTTAATTGATTACACGGGCTATAACATTTAGCAATTAACAACAAACAATCAGAATAAACAAACCATCAAGTGATTCGAGTTGTGTTGACAAAAATAGGGAACTTATGAACTAACAAATTACATGGCTTATAACATATACTCGACCATGAACAGAAGCAAACTCGACCAAATAAAAGGTCAGAAGGAGAAAAAGAAAAGCGATGAACAAAAAGACTGAACTACAACTAAACTAAACAAATAACAATAACAAAAACAGAACAAACAGGAAAGGAAAAATACCTCAAAAAATCAGAAACTAGGCGAACTCAGGTTCGAACTCTGATTCGAGCCTTTTGGGGTAAAATCGGACTTTAATCGAGTGTTCTCGACTGAGAACACTCGACTAAAGTCGATTGAGACCCAATTTCTTTTTCTTTTCGGATAGACCTCAGGTTTGGTCTCGTTTAGGGTTTTTGATTCGATTTGGGATTCGAGCGGTTCCAACGAGATTCAAACGGAAACAATGGTGGTTTAGGAACGAGGAAGGTCGGGTGGGTATCTGGTGTGAGTTTGGGACTGGTTGGGGTAGGTTTAGGGTTTGCTTGAATCTTCGATTGAAGATTCGAGAAGCTATAGGATAATTCGAGGTAAACGGAGCAGGGATTCGTGGAGAGGGTGGTTTGGTGGTTCTATGGTGTGAAGATGGGGTGGTTTGGGAATTTCCCGCCGCTGTGAGGCGATTTTTGGCGACGGACAGCGGTGGCGTTACATGGGCTCGTTTGAGTCTCTGAGAGAGGCGATAGGTGGGGTTTTGCTATAGGGGGTGGGGTTTGTTTTATGAATATATAGTGGGGGGATTAATTAATCCTGGCCGTTGGATCGATCAAGATCAACGGCCTGGATCTCTCACTTAAGAGGAGTGATGTCGTTTAGACGTCTCTGAGATCGGGTTGGTCTTTGATGGAACGGGTCGGGCCTGGACACGGGTTGAGGCGAGCAATTCTGATCGTTCGATCAGATGGGTTTAACGGCTTGGATCGATTGGCCAGATACGACGTCGTTTGGACGTCTGGGCGACGGATTGGACTGGGCCGGGTAAAGGTTAAAATTTGGGCTGGATTTAGATTGGGGCCTGGTCCGATTCTTGTTACATATTTCGTTTTTTCTTCTTTTTCTTTCATTTTCTTTTAATTCCCAATTACCAACATTCCTAAATTAAATTGTAAAAATTAAAATTAACTTAGAAAATGTTAATTAACTCTTAAAAACAATTATCACACAAAATTGCATAAAAGAAAATCAACACAATTTTAAAATGTGAAGCACATCATTTTGTGATTTTTCATTTTTTGTAAAATAACAAATTACTTAATTAATCCCAAAAAAGATATAAAATTAAATCCTAAATGTAAATGCAATATATTTTTGTATTTTTCTATTAATTTAGGCATATAAACATGCACGCACAAACGCAAATAATAAAAGAAAAGTAACACAAATCCACAAATTTTGCACACAACACAAAACTATTTTATTTTGAATTTTTGGGAGTAATTCTCATATAGGAAAAAAATCACGTGCTCACAGATATGCATTCACTATTGGTGGAGGAGCGGTATCTTGGAAGTCGTCCAAATAAAATTGTATTGCCCGCTCTATAATGGAGGTTGAATCATAGCCTTAGATAAAGCCGGTGAAGAAGCTTAATGGCTCCGAAATTTCTTGGAAGATTTTCCATTTTGGCCTAAACCATTGGCACCAATATGCATACATTGCGATAGTCAAGCAACAATTGGAAGGATTGGGAGCTTTATGTATAACGGTAAATCTCGTCATATACGACAAAGACATAAAATCGTTAGACAATTACTCTCTAGAGGAATTATCACGATTGACTATGTAAATTCAAGTGATAATGTGTCGGGTCCACTTACAAAAGGCCTAACTAGAGAGGTAGTTGAGAAGTCATTAAGGGGAATGAGACTGTGGCCGAGAACAAGTCATAGTGGTGGTAATTGTGACTACTCGGCCAGTCGTCTCATGAGTTACCGCTCTATTTTCCCCATTTCATCTTCTTTATGTTTCGTTATCTGCGTTTTATATGATCAAGTAGATTAGTTTGAGTTCGAAGTGAATTTGGTAAGAAATGAGACAAATAGTCTATTTTAAGAAGGCTTAAGTTGGAAAAGTCATCCGGATGTTGACTTATGAGTTAGATAATTTGGATGTTAATTATGATGGTTCGGTTAGCTTCGATAGGTGATTTATGGCTTAGGAGCATGATCAGAATTGGTTTTTGAGGTCCGGTGTAGAATTAAGCTTGAATTGGCGAAGTTAGTATTTTTGGCGATTTCCGGTTGATAGGTGAGATTTTGTTCCGAGGGCCATAATGGAATTCCGAGAGTTGTTGTAGCTTCTTTATATCATTTTGGGATGTGTGTGTAAAATTTCAGGTCATTCGGATGTGGTTTAGTTGGGTTTTCGATCGAAAACGTATTTTGGAAGTTTTTGGAAAACTTAGGCTTGAATTCGATGAATTTAGGGTGATTTGATGTTGTTTGAGGCATTTCGATGATTGGAATGAGTTTGAATAAGGTTTTAGGATGTGTTTTTGTTTTTGGTTGAGGTCCCGAGGGCCTCGGGTGAGTTTTGGGTGGTTAAACGGATCAATTTCATGTTTTGAAAGTTGCAGATTTTCTGCTGTTGGTGTTGTAGAACATTGCTCTCTGCGATCGCATAGGGTCCTCCTGCGATCGCATAGAAGCTTTTGAGGGGGCCGTCCATTTGTTCAACGCGATCGCGAAGGTTGGGTTGCGATCGCATAGAGTTGTGAAGTTGTTGATTACGATCGCGTAGTATAGGTCGCGATCGCGTAGAGTTAAGTGGACCTGGGTCTTGGCAGGTCGTTTGTGCACCGCAAACGCAGGAATGAGTCCGTGATCGCGTAGAGTAAGTTTCTTGGGCAATGTGATTGCAGAGTCTTGGTCGCGATCGCATAGAGTAATTTTTTTTGGGAGCTGGAAATTTGTTCTTCGCGAACGTGAAGGATTTCCTACGATCGTGATGAAGGAAATACAGGACTGAGCAGAATGTTTTAAAAATACCTCAGTCGCGATTTTGAGGTCATTTTACACCCATAGTTGGTCATTCTTGGAGATTCTTGAAGGAGATTAACGAGGGATTCAAGGGGGAACGTTTGGAGGTAAGTTTCTAGGACTCAAAACTCGTTTTTATTGTGGAATCATCTAGGAAATCATTGAATTATTGCTAAAAATTGGATAATAGGGCTTGGAATTTTTAGATTTTTAAATTGAGAATTGAGGGGTCAATTGTGGATGGATTTTGATGTTCTTAGTATGTATGAACTTGTGAGGAGATAAGGAAACCGTTGATGTAAAAAATTTTGAATTTTGAGAGGTGGGACCGGGGCTCGGGTTTTTGCTAATTTTGGATTTTTGGTATTTTTCGATTGTTTTATTAGGCTTTATTCCCTTAGCATATTGTGATGTATCCGTTCTGCTTTTGGATAGATTCGACGCATGTGGAGGCCAATTCGAGGGGCAAAGGCATCGCGAGCTAGAGAATTAGCCGGTTCGAGGTGAGTAATGATGTTAAGTGATGTCCTGAGGGTTTGAAACCCCGGACTATATATCGTAGTACTATGTTAAGGTGACATACACGCTGGATAACAAGCGTAGGGTAGAGCATCGTTGGGGAGTTTGACTTAATCCATCCCGATTAATGAATTTACCGTGTATTTGATTATAAAACATTTGTTGTCGTCATTATTTGTCTGAATGCCATAATTGGGCCTAGCACCAACTATTTGAACCATTCGGGAATGTTTTGTCACTATTTCCTCTCTTCTTTGAATTATTACTCAGTCCTGTTGGTATTTACTGTTTACAAACTCAGCCACTTTTACTCAGATTTAAAACTTAAATGATATTTCTAAATGATGTTTTGGGCTGAGAACTACTGTTTTACTAATGCCCGAAGGGCTTGTGATGATTTTTGACTGAGTAAGGCCGAGGTCCTAGGTTATGAGGAACACTGATACTAATTTGAGGCCGAGGGCCTGAGACATGTACGCCACGAGGTGGCTTGGTATTGGTATGAGGTCTAGAGCCTATTTATGATGCCACGAGATGGCTTGATATTGCGCTTGGACCGTAAGGGGCCCCTCCAGGAGTCTGCACACCCCCAGTGAGCGCAGGTACCCATTGTGATGTGAGATTGAGCCCGAGGGGAAAATATTGTTGTTACTGAGCCCGGGGGGGCGAACTTCTATGCGTTTACTTTATATTAATTGTCTGTTGATTTCCTGATTAATTGTTGTAGAAGTATGTTATTATATTTTCCATCGGGTTGTTGTTGTTGGTTACCTGTTTAACTACTTTACATGGAATACCTTGTGTACATGTGGTTTCTTACTTTCAAGCATTATTTATATTTATTACTCACTGAGTTGGAGTACTCCCTTTACTCCCTGCACGATGTGTGCAGATTCAGGCGTAGTTGGTTCCGCTCCCGAGTGCTGATTCATTCCAGCTCCAGGCGGTTCTTCGAGGAGTCTCTAGGTAGCTGTGGGCGTTCTCAGCCCGGAGCTCCTCCCTATCTCTTTCCTTTATGTCATTTGACCAGTGTTAAACTCTATTATCAAATTCGGGTACTCAGTATTGTTAGATGCTCGTGACTTGTGACACCCCGGTTAGGGCTATGTTGGGTTGTATTTTCGCATTATTTCCTTCTGTATCAATATTTTCCGCTACTTAGTATCATTAAATCATGTTTTAGACTGCTTTATGTTGGTTGACTGTTTCAAAATGAGAATGGGTTTAAAAGGCTGACATTGTCTTCACGAGAGGCACCATCACGACAGGGTTCGGGATTTGGGTCGTGACAGTAACTCTACCTAGAAGACTGGAGATCCCAAGATCTAGGTTCAAGGAGATCAACCAAAGTTATTAATGACGGTTCAACATTGTCAACTAAACTTTTGGTCCATTCTCGTGATAAGACAATGTTCAGTACCAAGGATAAAATATTAAGGCTTTTTAATGATTTCTAAATTTGTTACGGGGTATATCAAATAGTGTATCTACAGGATGACACGTTTAGGAATCACCTATGTAAGTGTGAAGTTTTAGCCGCTTCAAGCAAAACTTTGTAAGGCTAGTTCTCTATGCACTTATGAATCCTGGCGGTGTTCATGGCTGAAACGAAGACAACAATGAGAACCAAAGACGGTTAAGGGTTGGTTGTGTGACTTGTGGTTGTCTAGGTATACACTAAAGTTCGACAATTCAAAGATATCAAATCTGCCAATTGATCGAGTATATCTGACATAAGTTCACTACGGAAAGTTCAAAGGGAAACCTACTTATCCAGATGCAATTAATCCTTGCTTGCGAATCACACAGTTTTTCATGCATACTTCCGTGATATTGCCATTCCCCATTCATATGGGGGATTGTTGGATTTTTTGTATTTAATATATATTAAATACATGAAAGAGGGTGAATGGGAAATAGAGGGAAATGGAATTTTTGAGTGAATTTTAAGTTTCCCTCCCTTGGTAAATGGACATTGTCCCATATTGGAAGAGGAAGAGGTTTTTTATGGGTATATAAGCAATTGCTATTTTTCTAGCTATTAAAGAGTTGAGAAGAAGGCAAGCCTCGTGCCATCGTCGTCATCGTCGTCGCTCGCTCGCTCGGCCAGTTTCGACTTCGAATTCAGATTTGGATTTGGATTTGGATTTGGATTTGGTCAAATAATTGATTGACTGATTAACTTTTTGGACCAAATTTATTTGTTAATACTAAAATATTAACAGAAATGTTATTAAATATTTGTTTTAATAACAGAATATTAATATTAAATATTAATATTAAATCCAATCTATTTTTCTATTTTGGTAACAGAAAATTAACTAACCTCTTCAATTTTCCCTTTTATTTTACCTCTTTATTGTTGAGTAAATGGCCATTTATGTAATGACATTTATGCTATGGTTGTTTTGCATAAACAACCATTCTGAAGAGTTGCACCTCTTTAGATTTCAGCCCAACTTTGGCTATAAAAACAACACTATAAATTCACTACGATTTTTTGAGTTTCTCCTGCTTCTTCTGCATACTTTTAGCATCAAACAAAACAATAGTAAATGTGATTTGCTACCGAACTTTGTGTTCGCCGAAACACTGGAGTTTGAAGTACCACTATAGTGTGTAATTCGTTCTATCATGGGAGAAAATAATCCATAAACTTGAGTACTAGGAGGGGATTAAATTTCTTAAGAAAACACTGTGAATTCAGTGGGCTCGAATTGGTTTTCTATTTATGTTCATTTATATTTCTAGAATTATTTTACAAGTACAGTATATTAACAAACTTAAGGAATTTAACGTATATTCTATATTTGTACTATCTGTTTTTGGATAGGAAAACCTTTGTGGTTTTGTACTCTATTGGAGATTAAAATCTACGTGATTTTAATGTTTGTGTCATTCTTTAATAGAAATGACTAATTATAATGTGAACCAAGCTATTCCAACAGTAACTGCCAATGCCTCAACGAGCCGAACAACACCGGTAGCATTGGCACCAGCAGAGAAACCTAGAAAATTTTCCGGGATTGATTTCAAGCGCTGATAGCAAAAGGTGTTCTTCCATTTGACTACTCTAAGTCTCCAAAAGTTCATGAAGGAAGATGTTCCTGTGCTACCCGATGAAACTCCAGAAACTGAATGCTTTCTCGTGATTGAGGCGTGGAAGCATTCAGATTCTTTGTGCAAGAATTATATTCTAAGTGGGATGGAGGATGCTTTGTATAACATCTACAGTAGCGTGGAAACATCAAAAGAATTGTGGACTGCGCTTGAAAAGAAATACAAAACCGAAGATGTCGGGTTGAAAAAGTTTGTTGCTGCAAAGTTTTTGGACTACAAAATGGTAGATAGCAAGTCTGTTATTACCCAAGTCCAGGAATTGCAAGTGATTATTCCCGATCTCCTTGCTGAAGGTATAAATCAAATTAATATTGACGTTGAAAGTATTAATATTAGTATTTTTACTAATAGAAATTTCATTGAAGGTCTTGTTATCAATGAAACATTCCAAATAGTAGCGATCATTGAGAAGTTGCCTCCTTTGTGGAAGGACTTCAAAAACTACCTGAAACACAAATGCAAGGAGATATCCCTTGAAGATCTCATTGTTCAGTTGAGAATCAAAGAGGACAACAAAGCTGCTGAAAAGAGAGATTGTGGGAACTCAGCAATAGTGGGGGCAAATATTGTTGAAGAGAACAAAAAGAGGAAGAAGGCTTCTGGACCGAAATACAACCCAAGAAAGAAACGGTTCAGTAAAAACTGCTACAACTGTGGAAAAATCGGACACAAATCTATTGATTATTGTGCTCCGAAGAAAGACAAGAAGAAGGGTCAAGCAAACATGGTTGAAAAGCATGATGATGTTGATGACTTATGTGCCATGCTTTCCGAATGCAACTTGGTGGAGAATCCTAAAGAGTGGTGGATTGATTCTGGAGTCACTCACCATATTTGTGCTTTTAGAGAAGCTTTTGCTACTTATGCTCCTATTGGACCCGATGAGATGATTTCTATGGGAAATGCTTCAAAGGACAAGATTGAAGGATGTGGGAAGATATTTCTCCAAATGACTTCCGACAAAGTGGTGACTTTGAACAACGTCCTTCATGTTCCCGAGATTAGGAAGAATTTAGTCTCTACTGAACTTCTTGTTAAGAATGGTTTTAAATGTATTTTTGCTTCCGATAAGGTTGTGATAAGTAAGAATGAAATGTTTGTAGGAAATCGTTACCTCACTGAGGACTTTTTCAAGCTGAATGTAATGGTTGTTGAAAATAATAATAAAATTTCAGCTTCGTCTTACTTACTTGAGTCAAATAAATTATGACATATACGTTTGGGTTATGTCAATTATAAAACCTTACGAAAAATGATGAATTTGGAAGTATTGCCTAAGTTTGAATGTGACAAATCAAAATGTCAAGTTTGTGTGGAATCTGAGTATGTTAAACATCCTTATAAGTCGGTTGAAAGAAATTCAAATCCTTTAGAATTAATTCACACAAATATTTGTGACATAAAATCAAAACCATCTCGCGGTGGAAAGAAGTATTTCATAACTTTTATTGACGATAGTACTTGATATTGCTCTGTTTACTTAATTAATAGTAAAGATGAAGTAATAGACGCATTCAAGCAATACAAAAAGGAAGTTGAAAAGCAACTTAACAAGAAAATAAAAATGATAAAAAGTGATAGGGGTGGTGAATATGAATCTCCTTTTGAACAAATATGTTTAGAATATAAAATTATTCATCAAACAACGGCCCCTTACACGCCCCAATCCAATGGGATTGCAGAAAGAAAGAATTATTTATTAAAGGAGATGATGAACGCATTATCGATAAGTTCTGGTTTGCCACAGCACTTGTGAGGGGAAGCCGTTCTTACGGCTAGCCGAATACTAAATCGAGTACCCCATAGCAAAACACAATCCATTCCATATGAAAAATGGAAATGAAGGAAGCCCAACTTGAATTATTTTAAAGTGTGAGGTATTTGAAAAAAGTGCAAGTTCCTAAATCCAAAAGGGTAAAAATAGGACCAAAAATTGTTGATTGTGTTTTCATAGGATATGCGATGTAACGACCCAAAGGGTCATCACTTGTTTTCTCAGTCATTTCGAGCTTCTGAGGCCTTAAAAACCTCAATTATAGATGTCTCGATTTGCATGCGCAGTCCGGGCGCGAAGTTGGAAAAATTTTGATATTGAAATATATGAATTATGTGAAAAATTTGAAGAATTTTGATACTTATATTGTTAAAGTTGACTTTGGTCAACATTTTTAGTAAACGGACCCGGACCCGGGCCCATGATTTGATTGTCTTGGGAGGTCCGTAGAAAAATATGGGACTTGGGCGTATGCCCGAAATCGAATTCCGAGGTCCCAGGCCCGAGAAATGAATTTTTCCGTTAAATTATTTTCTGAAAATGTTTAAGGAAAATGAAAATTAAATTTGATCAAAAGTAATGGTATCGGGCTCGTATTTTGGTTCCGATGCCTGGTACGGGTCATATATGTTGGTTAAGTGCTTCCTGTAAAGTTTGGTTGAAAACGGACGTCGTTTGGCGTGTTTCGGCCTTAAATTGGAAAATTTGAAAGGTTATGAAATGTGAAAGATTTCTTGGATTTAAGGCTCAAATAATTTATTTAGATGTTATTTTGGCGATTTTATCGCTCGAGCAAGTTCGAATAATGTTTTAAGATATGTTTGTGCTTTTGGTTGAGGTCCCGGGGACCTCGGTGTGATTTCGGATGGCTAACGGGAACTTTTGAAGTTGGAAAATTTCATAATAGACAAAGTTATAAATGAGTGCGCACAAGACCTCACTTTAAAATATCATAACTCCAGTTATATAAGGATTTGAGTGATGAACAACCTATCAAATTAAAGATCTCAGAGCCTAGTTTCTAACGCAATAAATCATTCATCATTCGGACATTCCTACACAAAGTTATGACTAAATTACCAAAGCAACGCAGAAATTTACACTACCGCGGCGTCCCCTGCGGCGCCCGGCGCACTGCGCCTATACAAATTCCAGTATGGTCCGAAATTTCACTTCTAGAAACATTTTGCACTGACACCCCATGCCCCGCAGTGCCCCACGCGGCGCGGTAGTACAAAAATGGGTTTTTAAGACCTGAACCCCATTTCATTTAACTCGTTTGGGGTTTGTTATTTTTGGATTTTCTGGAGCTTTTAGAGAGAGGTGAGAGCATTTTAGAGAAAGAAGGAGGAACCCAACATTTAAATCATCCAAATCTTGCATCAATCTTCAACAATCAAAGAACTCAGTCACAAGTCTTTCATCAAAGAAATAAGGTTTTGTACCATAGTCTTCAATCTCGTTTTTGGGTGATTGTTGAGTAAGAATTCATGTAAAAATAAAGATAGGTCGCTTGTGGTCATTGTTAAACAATAATATGGGATTATCATCAAATTCTTAGGCCTAAACATGTGAAAATAGGTAGAAAATTAGAGAATTGGGTAGAGTTAGGGTTTTCAAAGAATTTGTGATTTAGACTTTATTTTGGGGTCGAACTTAAGAACAAATTATATAGTCGGACTTGTGAGTGATTGGGTTATCGGAAAATGGTTTGAACCTCATGTTTTGACCATGTGGGCCCGGGGTCGATTTTTACTATTCCGGGCAGAATATTGTAGAAAATATATTTAGC
>MU743962.1:0-10507 GCA_026770625.1 Nicotiana glauca | reverse complement strand
AAGAAGATTGAGGCAGTCAAGAACTGGCCTAGACCAACATCAGCCACAGAGATCCGGAGTTTCTTGGGATTAGCAGGTTATTATCGGCAGTTCGTGGAGGGGTTTTCATCTATTGCAACCCCGATGACCGGATTGACCCAGAAAGGTGTCCAGTTCGAATGCTCAGATGAATGTGAGGCGAGCTTTCAAAATCTCAAGACAGCCTTGACCACAACACCGGTGTTGGTTTTGCCTACAGGTTCGGGACCTTATACAGTCTATTGTGATGCTTCCCGTATTGGGCTTGGTACAGTGGTGATGCAGGATGGCAAGGTCATTGACTATGCTTCGAGGCAGTTGAAAATCCATGAAAAGAACTATCCAGTTCATGATCTAGAGTTGGCGGCGATTGTTCACGCATTGAAGATTTAGAGGCATTATCTGTATGGCGTGGCATGTGAAATATTCACTGATCACAAGAGTCTCCAGTACCTGTTTAAACAGAATGAGTTGAATTTGAGGCAGAAAAGGTGGTTAGAATCATTGAAGGATTATGATATCACCATTTTATATCACCCGGGGAAAGCAAATGTAGTGGCCGATGCTTTGAGCAGGAAGTCAGCCAGTATGGGCAGTCTTGCTTATATTCCGATCAGTCAGAGGCCTCTTGCTTTGGATGTTTAGGCCTTAGCCAACCAAATTGCGAGGTTGGATATTTCTGAGCATAGTTGAGTGCTAGCTTGCATGGTCGCTTGCTCTTCATTATTTGAGCGTATCCGCGATCGGCAGTTTGATGATTGCCATTTATGTGTCCTTAAAGACACGGGTCAGTGAGGAGGTGCCAAGCACGTCACCTTAGATGCTGATGGAGTTTCGAGATTGCAATGGCGAATTTGTGTGCCAAATGTTGATGGACTTCGAGAATTGATTTTAGAGGAAGCTCACAGTTCCAGGTATTCTATTCATCCAAGCGCAGCAAAGATGTATCAGGATTTGCGGCAACATTATTGGTGGCGTAGAATGAAAAAGGATATGGTGGCATATGTAGCGCAGTGTTTGAACTGTCAACAGGTTAAATATGAGCATCAGAGACCTGGTGGTTTATTTCAAAGAATTGAGCTTCCTGAGTGGAAGTGGGAGCGGATCACTATGGACTTCGTTACTGGACTTCCGTTGACTCGGAAGAAGTTTGATGCAGTTTGGGTCATTGTTGATAGATTGACCAAGTCAGCGCATTTTATTCCTGTGGCAGCCACCTATTCATCCGAGAGGTTAGCTGAAATTTATATCCGGGAAATTATTCGCCTTCATGGTGTACCGGTATCTATCATTTCAGATCGAGGTACGCAATTTACCTCACGTTTCTGGAAAGCAGTTCAGCGAGATTTAGGCACCCAGGTGCAGTTGAGCATAGCATTTCATCCTCAGGCGGATGGGCAGTCCGAAAAGACTATTCAAATTTTAGAAAATATGCTCCGAGCCTGTGTTATTAATTTTTAAGGTTAGTGGGATCAGTTCCTGCCTTTGACAGAGTTTGCTTATAATAACAGCTATCAATCGAGCATTCAGATGGCTCATTATGAAGCCTTGCATGGTAGGCGGTGTCGTTCTCCGGTGAAATGGTTTGAGCCGGGAGAGGCTCGGTTGTTGGGTACAGATTTAGTTCAGGAGGCCTTAGATAAGGTCAAGATCATTCAGGATAGGCTTCGTGCATCTCAGTCCAGGCAAAAGAGCTATGCAGATCTTAAGGTTCGAGATATAACTTTCATGGTTAGTGAGCGAGTATTGCTCCGAGTGTCGCCTATAAAGGGCGTGATGAGATTTGGGAAGAAGGGCAAACTTAGCCCTAGGTTTATTGGCCCATTTGAGATTCTTGATCGTGTGGGAGAGGTGGCTTATAAACTTGCCTTGCCACCTAGCTTGTCAACTGTGCATCCAGTGATTCATGTATCTATGCTCCGGAAGTATCACGACGACCCATCGCATGTGTTAAATTTCAGCACTGTCCAATTGGACAAGGATCTATCTTATGAGGAGGAACCAGTAGCTATTCTAGACCGGCAGGTTCGACAGTTGAGGTCGAAGAGTTTTCCTTCTGTGCGAGTTCAGTGGAGAGGTCAGCCTCCTGAGGCATCGACCTGGGAGTCCGAGTCTGACATGCGGAGCCATTATCCTCATTTATTCCCTGACTCAGGTACTTCTTTCTTTTGTCCGTTCGAGGACGAACAGTTATTTTAGAGGTGGAGAATGTAACGACCCAAAGGGTTATCACTTGTTTTCTCAGTCATTTCGAGCTTCTGAGGCCTTAAAAACCTCAATTATAGTTGCCTCGATTTGCGTGCGCAGTCCGGGCACGAAGTCAGAAAAATTTTGATATTGAAATATATGAATTATGTGAAAATTTTGAAGAATTTTGATACTTATATTGTTAAAGTTGACTTTGGTCAACATTTTTAGTAAACGGACCCGGACTCGGACCCGTGATTTGACGGTCTCAAGAGGTCCGTAGAAAAATATGGGACTTGGGCGTATGCCCGGAATCAAATTCCGAGGTCCCAGGCCCGAGAAATGAATTTTTCCGTTAAATTGTTTTCTAAAAATATTTAAGGAAAATGAAAATGAAATTTGATCAAAAGTAATGGTATCGGGCTCGTATTTTGGTTTCGATGCCCGGTACAGGTCATATATGTTGGTTAAGTGCTTCCTGTAAAGTTTGGTTGAAAACGGACGTCGTTTGACGTGTTTCGGCCTTAAATTGGAAAATTTGAAAGGTTATGAAATGTGAAAGATTTCTTGGATTTAAGGCTCAAATCATTTATTTTGATGTTATTTTGGAAATTTTATCGCTCGAGCAAGTTCGAATAATGTTTTAAGATATGTTTGTACTTTTGGTTGAGGTCCCGGGGACCACGGGGTGATTTTGGATGGCTAACGGGAACTTTTGAAGTTGGAAAATTTCATAATAGACAAAGTTATAAATGAGTGCGCACAAGACCTCACTTTAAAATATCATATCTCCAGTTATATAAGGATTTGAGTGATCAACAACCTATCAAATTAAATATCTCTGAGTCTAGTTTATAACGCAACAAACTGTTCGTCATTCGGACACTCCTACACAAAGTTATGACCAAATTACCAAAGCAGCACAGAAATTTGCACTACCGCGGCGCCCCCGCGGCGCCCGGCGTGCCGCGACTGTACAAATTCCAGTATGGTCTGAAATTTCACTTCCAGAAACATTTTGCACTGACACCCCGTACCCCGCCACACCCCACGCAGCGCGGTAGTACAAAAATGGGTTTTTAAGACCTGAACCACATTTCATTTAACTCGTTTGGGGTTTGTTATTTTGGGATTTTCTGGAGCTTTTAGAGAGAGGTGAGAACATTATAGAGAAAGAAGGAGGAACCCAACATTTAAATCATCCAAATCTTGCATCAATCTTCAAGAATCAAAGAACCCAATCACAAGTCCTTCATCAAAGAGGTAAGGTTTTGTACCGTAGTCTTCAATCTCGTTTTTGGGTGATTGTTGAGTAAGAATTCATGTGAAAGCTAGAGATAGGTCGCTTGTGGTCATTGTTAGACAATAATATGGGATTATCATCAAATTCTTAGTCCTATACATGTGAAAATAGGTAGAAAATTAGAGAATTGGGTAGAGTTAGGGTTTTCAAAGAATTTGTGATTTAGACCTCGTTTTGGGGTCGAACCTAAGAACAAATTATATATTCGGACTCGTGAGTGATTGGGTTATCGGAAAATGGTTCGAACCTCATGTTTTGACCATGTGGGCCCGGGGTCGATTTTTACTATTCCGGGCAGAATGTTGTAGAAAATATATTTAGCCATTTGAACTAGTTTGTTAAGTAGTTTTGATGATATTAAATTAATTGTGTATAGATATGATTGAATTGGAGCCAAATTCTAAAGGAAAAGACATTGCTAAGGATTGAGTTGGCCGTAAACCTTCGAGGTAAGTGTTTGATCTATCCTAGCTTGAGGGAATATGAGTTGTGTATATTTGTTATTTGTTATATGTGGAGTCCGACGTATAGGCATGGTGACGAGTATCTATACATTGGGGGTCGAGTATGACCATGGGTCTTTGTTGTACTTGTTTTTGAGATAATTTGGAACTCTTCAAAGTTAAATAATGATTTCTACATAATGTGAAGAGTGAGGATAAATTATGAAATATTAATACTTTGGAGCGTTGGCTCGAATGATAAATACTATTGAGTAGGAGATAAAAGTATTGAAAAGAGTTGTGAATGATCCCTTGCTGGGATAGTTGAATTTATTAAATATTTCCCTTGCCGGGATGTGAAAGTTATTGATATTGTTCCCTTGCCGGGACTCAGTTGTTAATTGTGTTATTCCCTTGCCGGGACTCAGTTGTTAGTTGTGTTATTCCCTTGTCGGGGCATTTCTTATTATTGCTTATTTCTCTCGCCCGTTTGGTTGTGATTGCTATTTGGGTGAGGAAGAGTGATAATGCACGAAGGGTCATTCCGTGCCATTTTTGATTACATTTGCACGAAGGGTCATTCCGTGCCATTTTTTATTATATTTGCACGAAGGGTCATTCCGTGCCATGTTTTAACTATTTATGCACGAAGGAACATTCCGTGTCATTTTTAATTATATTTGCACGAAGGGTCATTCCGTGCCATGTTTTAACTATTTATGCACGAAGGAACATTCCGTGCCATTTTTTAATTATATTTGCACGAAGGGTCATTCCGTGCCATGTTTTAACTATTTATGCACGAAGGAACATTCCTTGCCATTTTTTATTATATTTGCACGAAGGGTCATTCCGTGCCATGATATGGGAGTTATGTGAGGGAAAGCACGAAGGGTGATGCCGTGCATTTTATTCGATTGCTTTGGGTGAGGATGAGAGTAAAAGCACGAAGGTTGATGCCGTGCAACTATTGAATTTTCTTATTTAGTGGTAGTTATCGACGAACTTTATATTCGGATTGTACTCTCCCTTAGTATATTTCTCTCCCTTTTAACTGTTTAGTTTCGGTACTTCTCTTCCTTTTATTGTATATGTATATTTTGAACTACACATGTTTATGTGAGTGTCTGGTTCTAGCCTTGTCACTACTTCGCCGGGATAGGCCAAATACTTACCAGCACATGGGGTCGGTTGTGCTGATTCTACATTCTGCGCTCTTTTTGCGTAGATACAGGTTTTCGGACAGCAGCAGCACTAGTAGTGCGAGGGTTTACATTCCGACCATCGAGACACCGAGGTAGCCTTGCAGGCGTCCGCAGGACCCGGCATCTCCTCTATCTTTATTTTCATTCTGTTATCTCATGTATTCGAGACAAACAGTTTTATATTTGTTTCAAACGGTTGTGTTTAGTATTCTTAGAAGTTCGTGAGTTAGTGACACCAGATTTTGGGTAGTGATGTGTTTTAAACTTCCGCGTCTTCATTCCATTTTATTAAACTTAAAAGTCTTCCGCATTTATTTAATTGCTTGTAGTATATCATGTTGTTGAGGTGGGTTAAAGAATCTTTAAAACTTTGGCTAGCCTAGCTCCTTTAGTAGGCGCCATCACGACGCCCGATGATGGGAAATCCGGGTCGTGACATGCGACTAATAGTAAAGCATATCGATTTCTAGTTCATAAATCAGAAAATCCTGACATTCATAATAACACGGTTATTGAATCAGATAGTGCTGAGTTCTTTGAAAATATATATCCGTATAAAAAGGAATGTGAGTAGATTGGTGAAGGATCTAAACGACCTCGGAGAGAAATAAAAGAAAGTACACTTAACCAGGAGGATCCAAGACGTGGTAAACATCAAAGAACGTCTACTTTATTTGGACCAAATTTTGTGAATTTCTTATTGGAAAATGAGCCTCAAACATATAAAGAAGCTATGTCTTCTTCGGAATCATTGTTATGGAAAGAAGCAGTCAATAGTGAAATAGAATCCATATTGAACAATCATATATGGGAATTGGTTGATCTTCCTCCTAGAAATAAAACGTTGGGTTCTAATTGGATCTTTAAGTGGAAAATGAAAGATGATGGCGCTATTGACAAATATAAGGCAAGACTTGTGGTCAAAGTGTATAGACAACGAGAATGTCTTGACGTTTTTGATACATACTCTCCAGTTACAAGAATTACGTCCATACCAATGTTAGTAGCGTTCTCTGCAGCTTATGGTCTTGAAATTCATCAAATGGATGTTAAGATGACCTTCTCAAATGAAGAGTTGGAGGAAGAAATCTACACGGAACAACCTGAAGGGTTTGTGGTTCCAGGTAAAGAAAATAAGGTTTGTAGACTTGTTAAGTCCCTTTACGAATTAAAACAAGCACCCAAACAATGGCATGCTAAATTTAACCAAACAATGTTGTCAAATGGATTTAAGATAAATGAATGTGATAAATGTGTGTACATTAAAAATGTTCCAAATCACATAGTCATTGTTTGCTTATATGTGGATGATATGCTCATAATGAGTAATGACATTGTAAACATATATTCTACTATGCGTATGCTAACTAGCAAGTTTGATATGAAAGAATTGGGAGTTGCTGATTTAATTCTGGGAATTAAGATCCATAAGACTTCTCAAGGTCTTGCATTGTCACAATCTCATTATATTAAGACAGTACTTGAAAAATTCAAGCACTTGAATTTTAAAGTTGCAAAGACTCCAATTGACGTGAATCTTGCATTAGCAAAGAACAAAGGCCAAAGCATATCACAATTGGATTATGCTCGTGTGTTCGATTGCTTAATGTACATCATGAATTGTACATGACCAGATATAGCTTGTGCTATAAGTAAATTGAGTCGATATACGTGCAATCCAGGTCAATCTCATTGGATGGACATGAAACAAGTTTTGGGGTATTTAGTACATACCCTGGACTTTGCTTTGCACTATAGTAAATATCCTGCGGTCATTGAGGGATATTGTGATACAAATTGGATCACCGGATCAACTGATTCCAAATCCACAAGTGGATATGTATTCACCATTGGTGGAGAAGCGGTATCTTCGAAGTCATCCAAACAAACTTGTATTACCTACTCTACAATGGAGGCTGAATTCATAGACTTAGTAAAGCCGGTGAAGAATCTGAATGGCTCCGAAACTTCTTGGAAGATATTCCATTTTGGCCCAAACCGTTGGCACCAATATGCATACATTGCGATAGTCAAGCGGCAATTGAAATGGCTGGGAGCGTTATGTATAACGGTAAATCTTGTCATATACGACGAAGACATAAAACTGTTAGACAATTACTCTCTAGAGAAATTATTACGATTAACTATGTAAAGTCAAGTGGTAATGTGTCGGATCCACTTATAATAGGCCTAACTAGAGAGGTAGTTGAGAAGTCATCAAAGGGAATGAGACTGCGGCCGAGAACAAGTCATAGTGGCAGAACTCTAACTAGAAGACAGTAGATCCCAAGATCTAGGTTCAAGGAGATCAAACAAAGTCATTAATGACGGTTCAACATTGTTAACTAAACTTTTGGTCCATTCTCGTGATGAGACAATGTTTAGTACCAAGGATAAAGCATTAAGGCTTTTTAATTATTTTTTAATTTTGATACGAGGTATATCAAATAGTGTATCTATGGGATGACACGTTTAGGACTCACCTATGTAAGTGTGAAGTGTTAGCCGCTTCAAGGAGAACTTTGTAAGGCCAGTTCTCTACGCACTTATGAAACCAGACGGTGTTCATGACTAAACGAACATAACAATAAAAACCAAAGACGGTTAAGGGTTGGTTGTGTGACTCGTGGTTGTCTAGGTATACACCAAAGTTTGACGGTTCAAAAATATCAAATCTACCAATTGATCGAGTATATCCGACATAAGTTCACTACGGAAAGTTCAATGGGAAACCTACTTATCCAGATACAATTAATCCTTGCTTGCGAATCACACATTATTTCATGTATACTTCCGTGATATAGCCATTCCCCATTCATGTGGGGGATTGTTGGGTTTTTTGTATTTAATATATATAAAATACTTAAAAGAGGGTGAATGAGAAATGGAGGGAAATAAATTTTTTGAGTGAAATTTTAAGTTTCGCTCCCTTGGTAAATGAACATTGTCCCATATTGGAAGAGGAAGAGATTTTTATGGGTATATAAGTAATTGCTCTTTTTCTAGCTCTTAAAGAGTTGAGAATAAGGCACGCCTCGTACCGTCTCCGTCATCGTCGTCGTCGCTCGGTCGGCTCGGCTCGGCTCGGCTTCGGCTTCAGATTCAGATTCAGATTTGGATTTGGATTTGGATATGGTCAAATGATCGATTGATTGATCAATTTTTTGGACCAAATTTATTTGTTAATACTGAAATATTAACAGAAATGTTATTAAATATTTTTTTAATAACACAATATTAATATTAAATCCAATCCATTTTTCTATTTTGGTAATAGAAAATTATCTAGCCTCTTTAATTTTCCCTCTTTATTGTTGAGTAAATGGCCATTTATGTAATGGCATTTATGATGTGGCCGTTTTGCATAAACAATCATTTTGAAGAGTTGCACCTCTTCAGATTTCAGCCCAACTTTGGCTATAAATACAACACTATGCTGCTAAGAATTTCACTAGGATTTTCTGAGTTTCTCCTCCTCCTTCTGCATACTTTTAACATCAAACAAAATAACAATATGTGTGATTTGCTACCTAATTTTGTGTTCGTTGAAACGCTCGGTGTGAAGTACCACTACACCAGTGTGTAATTCGTTCCATAATGGGAGGAAATAATCAATAACCTTGGGTACTAGGAGGTGATTAAATTCCTTAAGGAAACACTGTAAATTCAGTGGGCTCGAATTGGTTTTATATTTATGTTCATTTATATTTACAGAATTACAAGTACAGTATACTAACAAAATTAAGGAATTTAACGTATATTCTATATTTGTACTATCTGTTTTTGGATAGGAAAACCTTTGTGGTTTTGTACTCTATTGGAGATTAAAATCTACGTGATTTTAATGTTTGTGTCATTCTTTAATAGAAATGACTAATTATAATGTGAACCAAGCTATTCCAACAGTAACTGCCAATGCCTCAACGAGCCGAACAACACCGGTAGCATTGGCACTAGCGGGGAAACCTGGAAAATTTTTCACGATTGATTTCAAATGCTGGCAGCAAAAGATGTTCTTCTATTTGACTACTCTAAGTCTCCAAAAGTTCATCAAGGAAGATGTTCCTGTGATGCCCGATGAAACTCCAAAAACTGAACGCTTTCTCGTGATTGAGGCGTGAAAGCCTTCATATTTTTTGTGCAAGAATTATATTCTAAGCGGGCCGGAGGATGCTTTGTATAACATCCACAATGGCTTGGAAACGTCAAAAGCATTGTGGACTGTGCTTGAAAAGAAATAGAAAACCGAAGATGCCGGGTTGAAAAAGTTTGTTGGTACAATGTTTTTGGACTACAAAATGGTAGATAGCAAGTCTGTTATTATCCAAGTCCAGGAATTGCAAGTGATTATTCATGATCTCCTTGCGGAAGGTATAAATCAAATTAATATTGATGTTGAAAGTAGTAAGCTTAATATTTTTACTAACAGAAATTTCATTGAAGGTCATGTCATCAATGAAGCATTCCAAGTAGTATCGATGATTGAGAAGTTGCCTCCTTTATGGAAGGACTTCAAAAACTACTTGAAACACAAACGCGAGGAGATGTCCCTTGAAGATATCGTTGTTCGGTTGAGAATCGAAGAGGACAACAAAGCTGTTGAAAAGAGTGGCCGTAGGAACTCAACAATAATGGGAGAAAATATTGTTGAAGAGAACAAAAAGAGGAAGAAGGCTTCTGGACCGAAATACAACCCAATCAAGAAGCGGTTCAGTGAAAACTGCTACTGTGGAAAAACCGGATACAAATCTATTGAGTATCGTGCTCCAAAGAAAGACAAGAAGAAGGTTCAAGCAAACATGGTTGAAAAGCATGATGATGTTGATGACTTATATGCCATGCTTTCCGAATGCAACTAGGTGGATAATCCTAAAGAGTGGTGGATTGATTCTTGTCACGACCCAAATTCCATACCTGGTCATGATGGCACCTCTCGTNATTGGCATTAAAACTATTAATTTCATCCCAATACAACCCGACCGGGGTGTCACAAGTCATGAGCATCTAAAGGAGTCCAAATACCTTAACAATACCTATCGTGTACAATACGAAATTTTTAAAGTAAAAAGGGTGGAAAATCCGGTACCGCGGACGCTGGCGGTCACCTGGCTCAGGTATAGTAGCAAATCTCCAATAAGCTCAAACCCGCTACCGGGTAACAAATACCTGCATCTGCACACGAGGTGCAGGGAGTAAAGTGAGTACTTCCAACTCAGTGGTAATAAGAGTAAATAATGCTGAGAGTAAAGAAATCATGTAAAAGCACTACATCATGATATAAAGTACAGTACAACCCTTTTTAGAACCAGTAGTTCCATGAAAATCCTTTATAAAATATCTGAAATATAACG
>MU743958.1:46973-58027 GCA_026770625.1 Nicotiana glauca | reverse complement strand
GGCCTCCATTCCCGAGTCGCCTTTTGCCAACATTAAGCCTCCAATCCCTGGGTTGTTCCTTCTTAGACATAGGGCTCCATTCTCTGGTCACCTTTTGCCAACATTAGGGCTCCAATCCCTGAGTTGTGCTTTTTAGACGTAGGGCCTCCATTCCCTAGTCGCCTTTTGTCAACATTAGGGCTCCAATACCCGAGTTGTTCCTTTTTGGACATAGGGCCTCCATTCCCTAGTCTGCATTTTCCCAACATTAGGGCTCCAATCCCTTAGTTGTGCCTTCTTAGACATGGGGCCTCCATTCCCTAGTCGCCTTTTGCCAACATTAGGGCTCCAATCCCTCAGTTGTGCTTTTTAGACATAGGGCCTCCGTTGCCAATAATAGGACTCCAATCCCTGTGCTGTGCCTTTTTAGACATGGGGCCTCCATTCCCTATTTGCCTTTTGCCAATATTAGTGCTCCCATCCTTGAGTTTAGTATTTTTCCTTTAGCCAACATTAGGGCTCCAATCCCTCAGTTGTGCTTTTTAGACATAGGGCCTCCGTTGCCAATAATAGGACTCCAATCCCTGTGCTGTGCCTTTTTAGACATGGGGCCTCCATTCCCTATTTGCCTTTTGCCAATATTAGTGCTCCCATCCTTGAGTTTAGTATTTTTCCTTTAGCCAACATTAGGGCTCCAATCCCTCAGTTGTGCTTTTTAGACATAGGGCCTCCGTTGCCAATAATAGGACTCCAATCCCTGTGCTGTGCCTTTTTAGACATGGGGCCTCCATTCCCTATTTGCCTTTTGCCAATATTAGTGCTCCCATCCTTGAGTTTAGTATTTTTCCTTTAGCCAACATTAGGGCTCCAATCCCTCAGTTGTGCTTTTTAGACATAGGGCCTCCGTTGCCAATAATAGGACTCCAATCCCTGTGCTGTGCCTTTTTAGACATGGGGCCTCCATTCCCTATTTGCCTTTTGCCAATATTAGTGCTCCCATCCTTGAGTTTAGTATTTTTCCTTTAGCCAACATTAGGGCTCCAATCCCTCAGTTGTGCTTTTTAGACATAGGGCCTCCGTTGCCAATAATAGGACTCCAATCCCTGTGCTGTGCCTTTTTAGACATGGGGCCTCCATTCCCTATTTGCCTTTTGCCAATATTAGTGCTCCCATCCTTGAGTTTAGTATTTTTCCTTTAGCCAACATTAGGGCTCCAATCCCTCAGTTGTGCTTTTTAGACATAGGGCCTCCGTTGCCAATAATAGGACTCCAATCCCTGTGCTGTGCCTTTTTAGACATGGGGCCTCCATTCCCTATTTGCCTTTTGCCAATATTAGTGCTCCCATCCTTGAGTTTAGTATTTTTCCTTTAGCCAACATTAGGGCTCCAATCCCTCAGTTGTGCTTTTTAGACATAGGGCCTCCGTTGCCAATAATAGGACTCCAATCCCTGTGCTGTGCCTTTTTAGACATGGGGCCTCCATTCCCTATTTGCCTTTTGCCAATATTAGTGCTCCCATCCTTGAGTTTAGTATTTTTCCTTTAGCCAACATTAGGGCTCCAATCCCTCAGTTGTGCTTTTTAGACATAGGGCCTCCGTTGCCAATAATAGGACTCCAATCCCTGTGCTGTGCCTTTTTAGACATGGGGCCTCCATTCCCTATTTGCCTTTTGCCAATATTAGTGCTCCCATCCTTGAGTTTAGTATTTTTCCTTTAGCCAACATTAGGGCTCCAATCCCTCAGTTGTGCTTTTTAGACATAGGGCCTCCGTTGCCAATAATAGGACTCCAATCCCTGTGCTGTGCCTTTTTAGACATGGGGCCTCCATTCCCTATTTGCCTTTTGCCAATATTAGTGCTCCCATCCTTGAGTTTAGTATTTTTCCTTTAGCCAACATTAGGGCTCCAATCCCTCAGTTGTGCTTTTTAGACATAGGGCCTCCGTTGCCAATAATAGGACTCCAATCCCTGTGCTGTGCCTTTTTAGACATGGGGCCTCCATTCCCTATTTGCCTTTTGCCAATATTAGTGCTCCCATCCTTGAGTTTAGTATTTTTCCTTTAGCCAACATTAGGGCTCCAATCCCTCAGTTGTGCTTTTTAGACATAGGGCCTCCGTTGCCAATAATAGGACTCCAATCCCTGTGCTGTGCCTTTTTAGACATGGGGCCTCCATTCCCTATTTGCCTTTTGCCAATATTAGTGCTCCCATCCTTGAGTTTAGTATTTTTCCTTTAGCCAACATTAGGGCTCCAATCCCTCAGTTGTGCTTTTTAGACATAGGGCCTCCGTTGCCAATAATAGGACTCCAATCCCTGTGCTGTGCCTTTTTAGACATGGGGCCTCCATTCCCTATTTGCCTTTTGCCAATATTAGTGCTCCCATCCTTGAGTTTAGTATTTTTCCTTTAGCCAACATTAGGGCTCCAATCCCTGAGTTGTGCTTTTTAGACGTAGGGCCTCCATTCCCTAGTCGCCTTTTCACCAACATTAGGGCTCCAATCCCTGAGTTCTGCCTTTTAGACATAGGGCCTCCATTCCCCAGTCGCCTTTTGCCAACATTAAGACTCCAATGCCTTCTTAGACATAGGGCCTCCATTCTCTAGTCTCCTTTTGCCAACGTTAGGGTTCCAATCACTGAGTTCCATTTTTTAGACATAGGTCCTCCAATCCCTAGTCACCTTTTCCAAACATTAGGGCTCCAATCCATGAGTTGTGCCTTTTAGACATAGGGCCTCCATTCCCTAGTTGCCTTTTGCCAACATTAGGGCTCCAATCCCTGAGTTGTGCCTTTTTAGACATAGGACCTCCATTCCCTAGTTGCTTTTTGCCAACATTAGGGATCCAATCCCTGAGTTGCACTTTTTAGACATTGGGCCTCCATTCCTTTGTTGCCTTTTGCAAACATTAGCGCTCCAATCCCTGAGTTGAGCCTTTTAGACATAGGGCATCCATTCCCTAGTCTCCTTATGCCAACATTAGGGCTTCAATCCCTGAGTTTTTTCTTTTTAGACATAGGGCCTCTATTCACTAGTCTTCAACATTAGGGCTCTGATCCCTGAGTTGTGCCTTCTTAGATATAGGGCCACCATTCCCTAGTCTAGTTTTGCCAACATTAGGGCTCCAATCCCTGAGTTGCGCTTTTTAGACATAGGGCCTCCATTCCCAAGTCATCTTTTGCCAATATTAAGGCTCCAATCCCTGAGTTGTGACTTTTAGACATAAGGCCTCCAATCCCTAGTCGCCTTTTTCCAATATAAGGGCTCCAATCCTTGAGTTGTGCCATTTTAGACATAGGGCCTCCATATCTTAGTCACCTTTTTCCAATATTAGGGCTCCAATCCCAGAGTTGCACGTTTTAAACAGAGGGCCTTCATTCCTTAGTCGCCTTTTGCCAACATTAGGGCTTTAATCCTTGAGTTTTTCCTTTTTAGACATAGGGCCTCCATTCCCTGGTCTGTATTTTGACAACATTAGGGCTCCAATCCCTGAGTTGAGCTTTTAAGACACATGGCATCCATTCCCTAGTCGCCTTTCGCCAACATTAGGGCTCCAACCCCTGAGTTGTGCCTTCTTAGACATAGGGCCTCCATTCTCTACTCACCTTTTGCTAGAATTAGGGCTACAATCCATGAGTTGCTCCTTTTTAGACATAGGGCCTACATTTCCTAGTTGCCTCTTGCCAATCTCTGTGTTGTGCCTTCTTTGACATAGGGCCTCCATTCCCTAGTCTGCATTTTCCCAACATTAGGGCTCCAATCCCTTAGTTGTGCCTTCTTAGACATAGGGCCTCCATACCCTATTCGCCTTTTTCCAATATTAGTGCTCCAATCCCTGAGTTTCGCTTTTTAGACATAGAGCCTCCATTCCGTAGTCGTCTTATGCCAACATTAGGGCTCTAATCCCTGAGTTGTGCTTTTTAGACATAGGGCCTCCATTGCCAACATTAGGACTCCAATCCCTGAGTTGTGCCTTTTTAGACATAGGGCGTCCATTCCCTAGTCACCTTTTGCCGATATTAGGCCTCCAATCCCCGAGTTGTGCTTTTTGACATAGGGCCTCCATTCCCTAGTTGCCTTTTGCCAACATTAGGGCTCCAAACCCTGTGTTGTGCCTTTTAGACATAGGGCCTCCATTCCCTAGTCGCCTTTTTCCAATATTAGGGCTCCAATCCCTGAGTTGTGTCTTTTACACACAGGGCCTCCATTCCTTAGTCACCTTTTGCCAACATTAGAGCTTAAATCCCTGAGTAGAGCCTTTTAGACATATGGCTTCCATTCCCTAGTCGCCTTTTCACCAACATTAGGGCTCCAATCCCTGAGTTATGCCTTTTAGACATAGGGCCTCCATTCCCTAGTCGCCTTTAGCCAACATTAAGACTCCAATCCCTGGGTTCTGCCTTCTTAGACATAGGGCCTCCATTCTCTAGTCTCCTTTTGCCAACGTTTGGGTTCCAATCCCTGAGTTCCATTTTTTAGACATAGGGCCTCCATTCCCTAGTCACCTTTTCCCAACATTAGGGCTCCAATCCCTGAGTTGTACCTTTTAGACCTAGGGCCTCCATTCCCTAGTCGCACTTTACCAATATTAGGGCTCTAATCCCTGAGTTGTGAATTTTTAGACGTAGGGCCTCCATTCCCTAGTCTTCTTTTACCAACATTAGGGCTCCAATACCTGGGTTGTGANCTCCAATCCCTGAGTTGAGCCTTTTAGACATAGGGCATCCATTCCCTAGTCTCCTTTTGCCAACATTAGGGCTTCAATCCCTGAGTTTTTTCTTTTTAGACATAGGGCCTCCATTCACTAGTCTTCAACATTAGGGCTCTGATCCCTGAGTTGTGCATTCTTAGACATAGGGCCACCATTCCCTAGTTTAGTTTTGCCAACATTAGGGCTCCAATCCCTGAGTTGCGCTTTTTAGACATAGGGCATCCATTCCCAAGTCGCCTTTTGCCAACATTAGGGCTCCAATCGCTGAGTTGTGACTTTTAGACATAGGGCCTCCAATCCCTAGTCGCCTTTTTCCAATATAAGAGCTCCAATCCCTGAGTTGTGCCATTTTAGACACTGGGCCTCCATACCTTAGTCACCTTTTTCCAACATTAGTGCTCCAATCCCAGAGTTGCACGTTTTAGACAGAGGGCCTTCATTCCTTAGTAGCCTTTTGCCAACATTAGGGCTCCAATCCCTGAGTTTGTCCTTTTTAGACATAGGGCCTCCATTCACTGGTCTGTATTTTGACCATATTAGGGCTCCAATCCCTGCGTTGAGCTTTTAAGACACAAGCCATCCATTCCCTAGTCGCCTTTTGCCAGAATTAGGGCTACAATCCCTGAGTTGTTCCTTTTTAGACATAGGGCCTACATTTCCTAGTTGCCTTTTGCCAATATTAGGGCTACAATCCCGGAGTTGTGCCTTTTTAGACATAGGGCCTCCATTGCCTAGTCGCCTTTTGCCAGCATTATGGCTCAAATCCCTGAGTTGTGCCATTTTAAACACAGGGCCTCCATTCACTAGTCGCTTTTTGCCAACATTAGGGGTCCAATCCCTGAATGGCACTTTTTAGACATAGGGCCTCCATTCCCTAGTCGTCTTTTGCCAACATTAGGGCTCCAATCCCTGAGTTGTGCCTTTTAGACATAGGGCCTCCATTCCCTAGTCGCCTTTTTCCAACATTAAGACTCCAATCCCTGGGTTGTGCCTTCTTAGACATAGGGCCTCCAATCTCTAGTCTCCTTTTGCCAACGTTAGGGTTCCAATCCCTGAGTTCCATTTTTTAGACATGGGGCCTCCATTCCCTAGTCACCTTTTCCCAACATTAGGGCTCAGATCCCTGAGTTGTGCCTTTTAGACATAGGGCCTCCATTCCCTAGTCGCATTTTGCCAATATTAGGGCTCTAACCCCTGAGTTGTGCATTTTTAGACGTAGGGCCTCCATTCCCTAGTCTTCTTTTACCAATATTAGGGCTCCAATCCCTGGGTTGTGCCTTTTTAGGCATAGGGCCTCCATTCCCTAGTCGCCTTTTGCCAACATTAGGGCTCCAATCCCTGAGTTGTGCCTTTTTAGACATAGGGCCTCCATTCCCTAGTCGCCTTTTGCCAACATTAGGGCTCCAATCCCTGAGTTGTGCCTTTTTAGACATAGGGCCTCCATTCCCTAGTCGCCTTTTGCCAACATTAGGGCTCCAATCCCTGAGTTGAGCCTTTTAGACATAGGGCATCCATTCCCTAGTCTCTTTTTGCCAACATTAGGGCTTCAATCCCTGAGTTTTTTCTTTTTTGACATAGGGCCTCCATTCACTAGTCTTCAACATTAGGGCTCTGATCCCTGAGTTGTGCCTTCTTAGACATAGGGCCACCATTCCCTAGTCTAGTTTTGCCAACATTAGGGCTCCAATCCCTGAGTTGCACTTTTTAGACATAGGGCCTTCATTCCCAAGTCGCCTTTTGCCAACATTAGGGCTCCAATCCCTGAGTTGTGATTTTTAGACATAGGGCCTCCAATCCCTAGTCGCCTTTTTCCAATATAAGAGCTCCAATCCCTGAGTTGTGCCATTTTAGACATAGGGCCTCCATACCTTAGTCACCTTTTTCCAACATTAGGGCTCCAATCCCAGAGTTGCACATTTTTTATAGAGGGCCTTCATTCCTTCGTCGCCTTTTGCCAACATTAGGGCTCCAATCCCCGAGTTTTTCCTTTTTAGACATAGGGCCTCCATTCCCTGGTCTGTATTTTGACAACATTAGGGCTCCAATCCCTGAGTTGAGCTTTTAAGACACAAGGCGTCCATTCTCTAGTCGCCTTTTGCCAACACTATGGCTCCAGTCCCTGAGTTGTGCCTGTTTAGACATATGGCCTCCATTCCCTAGTCGCCTTTTGCCAGAATTAGGGCTACAATCCCTGAGTTGTTCCTTTTTAGACATAGGGCCGACATTTCCTAGTTGCCTTTTGGCAATATTAGGGCTACAATCCCTGAGTTGTGCCTTTTTAGACATAGGGCCTCCATTGCCTAGCCGCCTTTTACCAACATTATGGCTCAAATCCCTGAGTTGTGCCATTTTAAACATAGGGCCTCCATTCACTAGTCGCCTTTTGCCAACATTAGGCGTCCAATCCCTGAGTGGCACTTTTTAGACATAGGGCCTCCATTCCCTAGTCGTCTTTTGCCAACATTAGGGCTCCAATCCCTGAGTTGTGCCTTTTTAGACATAGGGCCTCCATTCCCTAGTCGCCTTTTGCCAATATTAGGGCTCCAATCGCTGAGTTGTGCTTTTTAGACGTAGGGCCTCTATTCCTTAGTCGCCTTTGGCCAACATTAGGGCTCCAATCCTTGAGTTGTGCCTTCTTAGACAAAGCGCCTCCATTCCCTAGTCGCTTTTCGCCAATATTATGGCTCCAATCCCTGAGTTGTGCCTTTTTATACATAGGGCCTCCATTCCCTAGTCGCCCTTTGCCAACATTAGGGCTCTAATCCTTGATTTTCGCTTTTTAGAATTAGGGCCTCCATTCCCTAGTCGTCTTTTGCCAATATTAGGGCTACAATCCCTGAGTTGTGCCTTTTTAGACATAGGGCCTCCATTGCCTAGTCTCCTTTTGCCAACATTGTGGCTCAAATCCCTGAGTTGTGCCATTTTAAACACAGGGCCTCCATTCACTAGTCTCCTTAATCCCTGAATGGCACTTTTTAGACATAGGGCCTCCATTCCCTAGTCGTCTTTTGCCAACATTAGGGCTCCAATCCCTTAGTTGTGCCTTCTTAGACATAGGGCCTCCATTCACTAGTCGCCTTTTGCCAACATTAGGGCTCCAATCCCTGAGTTTCACTTTTTAGACATAGGTCCTCCATTCCGTAGTCGCCTTATGCCAACATTAGGGCTCTAATCCCTGAGTTGTGCCTTTTTAGACATAGGGCCTCCATTCCCTAGTCACCTTTTGCCAATATTAGGCCTCCAATCCCCGAGTTGTGCTTTTTGACATAGGGCCTCCATTCCCTACTCGCCTTTTGCCAACATTAGGGCTCCAAACCCTGAGTTGTGCCTTTTAGACATAGGGCCTCCATTCCCTAGTCGCCTTTTGCCAATATTAGGGTTCCAATCCCTAAGTTATGTCTTTTACACATAGGGCCTCCATTCCTTACTCACCTTTTGCCAATATTAGGGCTCAAATACCTGAGTTGAGCCTTTTAGACATATGGCTTCCATTCCCTAGTCGCCTTTTCACCAACATTAGGGCTCCAATCCCTGAGTTGTGCCTTTTAGACATAGGGCCTCCATTCCCTAGTCGCCTTTTTCCAACATTAAGACTCCAATCCCTGGATTGTGCCTTCTTAGACATAGGGCCTCCATTCTCTAGTCTCCTTTTGCCAACGTTAGGGTTCCAATCCCTGAGTTCCATTTTTTAGACATGGGGCCTCCATACCCTAGTCACCTTTTCCCAATATTAGGGCTCCAATCCCTAAGTTGTGCCATTTAGACATAGGGTCTCCATTCCCTAGTCGCATTTTGCCAATATTAGGGCTCTAATCCCTGAGTTGTGCATTTTTAGACGTAGGGCCTCCATTCCCTAGTCGCATTTTGCCAATATTAGGGCTCCAATCCCTAAGTTGTTCCATTTAGACGTAGGGTCTCCATTCCCTAGTCGCATTTTGCCAATATTAGGGCTCCAATCCCTAAGTTGTTCCATTTAGACGTAGGGTCTCCATTCCCTAGTCGCATTTTGCCAATATTAGGGCTCCAATCCCTAAGTTGTTCCATTTAGACGTAGGGTCTCCATTCCCTAGTCGCATTTTGCCAATATTAGGGCTCCAATCCCTAAGTTGTTCCATTTAGACGTAGGGTCTCCATTCCCTAGTCGCATTTTGCCAATATTAGGGCTCCAATCCCTAAGTTGTTCCATTTAGACGTAGGGTCTCCATTCCCTAGTCGCCTTTAGCCAGCATTAAGACTCCAATCCCTGGGTTCTGCCTTTTTAGGCATAGGGCCTCCATTCCCTAGTCGCCTTTTGCCAACATTAGGGCTCCAATCCCTGAGTTGTGCCTTTTTAGACACAGGGCCTCCATTACCTACTCGCCTTTTGCCAATATTAGGGATCCAATCCCAGAGTTGCACTTTTTAGACATCGGGCCTCCATTCCTTTGTTGCCTTTTGCAAACATTAGGGCTCCAATCCCTGAGTTGAGCCTTTTAGACATAGGGCATCCATTCCCTAGTCTCCTTTTGCCAACATTAGTGCTTCAATCCCTGAGTTTTTTCTTTTTAGACATAGGGCCTCCATTCACTAGTTTCCTTTTGCCAATATTATGGCTCCAATCCCTGAGTTGTGCCTTTTTAGTAATGGGGCCACCATTCCGTAGTCGCCTTTTCCCAACATTAATGCTCTAATCCTTGGGTTGTGCCTTCTTAGACATGGGGCCTTCATTCTCTAGTCTCCTTTTGCCAACATTAGGGTTCCAACCCGTGAATTCCACTTTTTAGACATAGGGCCTCCATTCCCTAGTCACCTTTTCCCAATATTAGGGCTCCAATCCCTGAGTTGAGCCTTTTAGACATAGTGCTCCAATTCTTGAGTTGTTCCTTTTTAGACTTAGGGCCTCCATTCCCTAGTCGCCCTTTGCCAACATTAGGGATCCAATCCTTGAGTTGTTCCTTTTAGACATAGGGCCTCCATTCCGTATTCGGCTTTTTCCAATATTAGGTCTCCAATCCCTAAGATGTTCCTTTTTAGACATAGGGCCTCCATTTCATAGTCGCCTTTTGCCAACATTAAGGCTCCAATCCCTGGGTTGTGCCTTCTTAGACATAGGGCCTCCATTCTCTAGTCACCTTTTGCCAACATTAGGGCTCCAATCCCTAATTTGTGCTTTTTAGAGGTAGGGCCTCCATTCCCTAGTCGCCTTTTGTCAATATTAGGGCTCCAATCCCTGAGTTGTTCCTTTTTGGACATAGGGCCTCCATTCCCTAGTCTGTATTTTGCCAACATTAGGGCTCCAATCCCTTAGTTGTGCCTTCTTAGACATAGAGCCTCCATTCCTTTTTGCCAATATTAGTGCTCCAATCCATGAGTTTCACTTTTTAGACATCAGGCCTACATTCCTTTGTTGCCTTTTGCAAACATTAGGGCTCCAATCCCTGAGTTGAGCCTTTTAGACATAGGGCATCCATTCCCTAGTCTCCTTTTGCCAACATTAGGGCTTCAATCCCTGAGTTTTTTCTTTTTAGACACAGGGCCTCCATTCCCTAGTCTTCAACATTAGGGCTCTGATCCCTGAGTTGTGCCTTCTTAGATATAGGGCCACTATTCCCTAGTCTACTTTTGCCAACATTAGGTCTCCAATCCCTGAGTTATGCTTTTTAGACATAGGGCCTCCATTCCCAAGTCGCCTTTTGCCAACATTAGGGCTCCAATCCTGAGTTGTGACATTTAGACATAGGGCCTCCAATCCCTAGTCGCCTTTTTCCAATATAAGTGCTCCAATCCCTGAGTTGTGCCATTTTAGACATAGGGCCTCTATACCTTAGTCACCTTTTCCCAACATTAGGGCTCCAATCCCAGAGTTGCACGTTTTAGATAGAGGGCCTTCATTCCTTATTCGCCTTTTGCCAACATTAGGGCTCCAATCCCTGAGTTTTTCCTTTTTAGACATAGGGCATCCATTCCCTAGTCTGTATTTTCACAACATTAGGGCTCCAATCCCTGAGTTGAGCTTTTAAGACACAGGGCATCCATTTCCTAGTCGCCTTTTGCCAACATTAGGGCTCCAATCCCTGAGTTGTGCCTTTTTAGACATAGGGCCTCCATTCCCTAGTTGCCTTTTGCCAGAATTAGGGCTACAATCCCTGAGTTGTTCCTTTTTAGACATAGGGCCTACATTCCCTAGTTGCCTTTTGCCAATATTAGTGCTACAATCCCTACGTTGTGCCTTTTTAGTCATAGGGCCTCTATTGCCTAGTCGCCTTTTGCCAACATTCGGGCTCCAATCCCTGAGTTGCGCCTTTTAGACAAAGGGCTTCCATTCCCTAGTCGCCTTTAACCAACATTAAGGCTCAAATCCCTGAGTTGTGCCATATTAAACATAGGG
>MU743958.1:7938-46873 GCA_026770625.1 Nicotiana glauca | reverse complement strand
GGGCCTCCATTCCCTAGTCGCCTTTCGCCAACATTATGGCTCCAATCCCTGAGTTGTGCCTTTTTATACATAGGGCCTCCATTCTCTAGTCGCCTTTTGCCAACATTAGGGATCTAATCCCTTATTTGCGCTTTTTAGACTTAGGGCCTCCATTCCCTAGTCGTCTTTTGCCAACATTAGGGCTCCAATCCATGAGTTGTGCCTATTAGACATATGGCCTCCATTCTCTAGTCACCTTTTTCCAATATTAGGGCTCAAATACCTGAGTTGCGCTTTTTAGACATATGGCTTCCATTCCTTAGTCACCTATTGCCATCATTAGGGCTCAAATACCTGAGTTGAGCCTTTTAGACATATGGTTTCCATTCCCTAGGCCACTTTTCACAAACATTTGGGCTCAAATCCGTGAGTTGCGCCTTTTAGACATAGGGCCTCCATTCCCTAGTCGTCTTTTGCCAACATTAGGGCTCCAATCCTTGAGTTGTGCCTTCTTAGACAAAGCGCCTCCATTCCCTAGTCGCCTTTTGCCAACATTAGGGATCTAATCCCTTATTTGCGCTTTTTAGACTTAGGGCCTCCATTCCCTAGTCGTCTTTTGCCAACATTAGGGCTCCAATCCTTGAGTTGTGCCTTCTTAGACAAAGCGCCTCCATTCCCTAGTCGCCTTTTGCCAACATTAGGGATCTAATCCCTTATTTGCGCTTTTTAGACTTAGGGCCTCCATTCCCTAGTCGTCTTTTGCCAACATTAGGGCTCCAATCCTTGAGTTGTGCCTTCTTAGACAAAGCGCCTCCATTCCCTAGTCGCCTTTTGCCAACATTAGGGATCTAATCCCTTATTTGCGCTTTTTAGACTTAGGGCCTCCATTCCCTAGTCGTCTTTTGCCAACATTAGGGCTCCAATCCTTGAGTTGTGCCTTCTTAGACAAAGCGCCTCCATTCCCTAGTCGCCTTTTGCCAACATTAGGGATCTAATCCCTTATTTGCGCTTTTTAGACTTAGGGCCTCCATTCCCTAGTCGTCTTTTGCCAACATTAGGGCTCCAATCCTTGAGTTGTGCCTTCTTAGACAAAGCGCCTCCATTCCCTAGTCGCCTTTTGCCAACATTAGGGATCTAATCCCTTATTTGCGCTTTTTAGACTTAGGGCCTCCATTCCCTAGTCGTCTTTTGCCAACATTAGGGCTCCAATCCTTGAGTTGTGCCTTCTTAGACAAAGCGCCTCCATTCCCTAGTCGCCTTTTGCCAACATTAGGGATCTAATCCCTTATTTGCGCTTTTTAGACTTAGGGCCTCCATTCCCTAGTCGTCTTTTGCCAACATTAGGGCTCCAATCCTTGAGTTGTGCCTTCTTAGACAAAGCGCCTCCATTCCCTAGTCGCCTTTTGCCAACATTAGGGATCTAATCCCTTATTTGCGCTTTTTAGACTTAGGGCCTCCATTCCCTAGTCGTCTTTTGCCAACATTAGGGCTCCAATCCTTGAGTTGTGCCTTCTTAGACAAAGCGCCTCCATTCCCTAGTCGCCTTTTGCCAACATTAGGGATCTAATCCCTTATTTGCGCTTTTTAGACTTAGGGCCTCCATTCCCTAGTCGTCTTTTGCCAACATTAGGGCTCCAATCCTTGAGTTGTGCCTTCTTAGACAAAGCGCCTCCATTCCCTAGTCGCCTTTTGCCAACATTAGGGATCTAATCCCTTATTTGCGCTTTTTAGACTTAGGGCCTCCATTCCCTAGTCGTCTTTTGCCAACATTAGGGCTCCAATCCTTGAGTTGTGCCTTCTTAGACAAAGCGCCTCCATTCCCTAGTCGCCTTTTGCCAACATTAGGGATCTAATCCCTTATTTGCGCTTTTTAGACTTAGGGCCTCCATTCCCTAGTCGTCTTTTGCCAACATTAGGGCTCCAATCCTTGAGTTGTGCCTTCTTAGACAAAGCGCCTCCATTCCCTAGTCGCCTTTTGCCAACATTAGGGATCTAATCCCTTATTTGCGCTTTTTAGACTTAGGGCCTCCATTCCCTAGTCGTCTTTTGCCAACATTAGGGCTCCAATCCTTGAGTTGTGCCTTCTTAGACAAAGCGCCTCCATTCCCTAGTCGCCTTTTGCCAACATTAGGGATCTAATCCCTTATTTGCGCTTTTTAGACTTAGGGCCTCCATTCCCTAGTCGTCTTTTGCCAACATTAGGGCTCCAATCCTTGAGTTGTGCCTTCTTAGACAAAGCGCCTCCATTCCCTAGTCGCCTTTTGCCAACATTAGGGATCTAATCCCTTATTTGCGCTTTTTAGACTTAGGGCCTCCATTCCCTAGTCGTCTTTTGCCAACATTAGGGCTCCAATCCTTGAGTTGTGCCTTCTTAGACAAAGCGCCTCCATTCCCTAGTCGCCTTTTGCCAACATTAGGGATCTAATCCCTTATTTGCGCTTTTTAGACTTAGGGCCTCCATTCCCTAGTCGTCTTTTGCCAACATTAGGGCTCCAATCCTTGAGTTGTGCCTTCTTAGACAAAGCGCCTCCATTCCCTAGTCGCCTTTTGCCAACATTAGGGATCTAATCCCTTATTTGCGCTTTTTAGACTTAGGGCCTCCATTCCCTAGTCGTCTTTTGCCAACATTAGGGCTCCAATCCTTGAGTTGTGCCTTCTTAGACAAAGCGCCTCCATTCCCTAGTCGCCTTTTGCCAACATTAGGGATCTAATCCCTTATTTGCGCTTTTTAGACTTAGGGCCTCCATTCCCTAGTCGTCTTTTGCCAACATTAGGGCTCCAATCCTTGAGTTGTGCCTTCTTAGACAAAGCGCCTCCATTCCCTAGTCGCCTTTTGCCAACATTAGGGATCTAATCCCTTATTTGCGCTTTTTAGACTTAGGGCCTCCATTCCCTAGTCGTCTTTTGCCAACATTAGGGCTCCAATCCTTGAGTTGTGCCTTCTTAGACAAAGCGCCTCCATTCCCTAGTCGCCTTTTGCCAACATTAGGGATCTAATCCCTTATTTGCGCTTTTTAGACTTAGGGCCTCCATTCCCTAGTCGTCTTTTGCCAACATTAGGGCTCCAATCCTTGAGTTGTGCCTTCTTAGACAAAGCGCCTCCATTCCCTAGTCGCCTTTTGCCAACATTAGGGATCTAATCCCTTATTTGCGCTTTTTAGACTTAGGGCCTCCATTCCCTAGTCGTCTTTTGCCAACATTAGGGCTCCAATCCTTGAGTTGTGCCTTCTTAGACAAAGCGCCTCCATTCCCTAGTCGCCTTTTGCCAACATTAGGGATCTAATCCCTTATTTGCGCTTTTTAGACTTAGGGCCTCCATTCCCTAGTCGTCTTTTGCCAACATTAGGGCTCCAATCCTTGAGTTGTGCCTTCTTAGACAAAGCGCCTCCATTCCCTAGTCGCCTTTTGCCAACATTAGGGATCTAATCCCTTATTTGCGCTTTTTAGACTTAGGGCCTCCATTCCCTAGTCGTCTTTTGCCAACATTAGGGCTCCAATCCTTGAGTTGTGCCTTCTTAGACAAAGCGCCTCCATTCCCTAGTCGCCTTTTGCCAACATTAGGGATCTAATCCCTTATTTGCGCTTTTTAGACTTAGGGCCTCCATTCCCTAGTCGTCTTTTGCCAACATTAGGGCTCCAATCCTTGAGTTGTGCCTTCTTAGACAAAGCGCCTCCATTCCCTAGTCGCCTTTTGCCAACATTAGGGATCTAATCCCTTATTTGCGCTTTTTAGACTTAGGGCCTCCATTCCCTAGTCACCTTTTGCCAATATTAGGGCTCCAATCCCTGAGTTGTGCCTTTTTAGTAATGGGGCCACCATTCCGTAGTCGCCTTTTCCCAACATTAAAGCTCCAATTCCTGAGTTGTGCCTTTTTAGACATAGGGCCTCCATACCTTAGTCACCCTTTTCCAATATTAGGGCTCCAATCCCTGAGTTGCGCATTTTAGACATAGGGCCTTCATTCCTTAGTCGCCTTTTGCCAACATTAGGGCTCCAATCCCTGAGTTTTTCCTTTTTAGACATAGGGCCTCCTTTCCATAGTCTGTATTTTGCCAACATTAGGGCTCCAATCCCTGAGTTGTGCCTTTTAGACATAGGGCCTCCATTCCGTATTCGACTTTTCCAATATTAGGTCTCCAATCCCTAAGATGTGCCTTTTTAGACATAGGGCCTCCATTTCATAGTCGCCTTTTGCCAATATTAAGGCTCCAATCCCTGGGTTGTGCCTTTTTAGACATAGGGCCTCCATTCTCTAGTCACCTTTTGCCAACATTAGGGCTCCAATCACTGAGTTGTGCTTTTTAGATGTAGGGCCTCCATTCCCTAGTTTCCTTTTGCTAACATTAGGGCTCCAATCCCTGCGTTGTGCCTTTTTAGATATAGGGCCTCCATTCCCTAGTCACCTTTTGCCAACATTACGCCTCGAATCTTTGAGTTGTGCTTTTTAGACATAGGGCCTCCATTACATAGTCGCCTTTTGCCAACGTTAGGGCTCCAATCCCAGAGTTGTGCCTTTTAGACATAGGGCCTCCATTCTCTAGTCACCTTTTGCCAACATTAGGCCTCCAATCCCTGAGTTGTGCTTTTTAGACGCATGGCCTCCATTCTCTAGTCGCCTTTTGCCAACATTAGGGCTCCAATCCCTAAGTTGTGTCTTTTACACATAGGGCATCCATTCCTTAGTCACCTTTTGCCAACATTAGGGCTCAAATCCCTGAGTTGAGCCTTTTAGACATATGGCTTCCATTCCCTAGTCGCCTTTTCACCAACATTAGGGCTCCAATCCGTGAGTTGTGCCTTTTAGACATAGGGCCTCCATTCCCTAGTCGCCTTTTGCCAACATTAAGACTCCAATCCCTGGGTTGTGCCTTCTTAGACATAGGGCCTCCATTCTCTAGTCTCCTTTTGCCAACGTTAGGGTTCCAATCCCCGAGTTCCGTTTTTTAGACATAGGGCCTCCATTCCCTAGTCACCTTTTCCCAACATTAGGGCTCCAATCCCTGAGTTGTGCATTTTAGACATAGGGCCTCCATTCCCTAGTCGCATTTTGCCAATATTAGGGCTCTAATCCCTGAGTTGTGCATTTTTAGACGTAGGGCCTCCATTCCCTAGTCGCCTTTTGCCAACATTATGGCTCCAATCCCTGAGTTGTGCCTTTTTAGACATAGGGTCTCCATTCCTTAGTTGCCTTTAGGCAACATTAGGGCTCCAATCCCTGAGTTGCGCTTTTTAGACATCGAGCCTCCATTCCTTTTTTTGCCTTTTGCAAACATTAGGGCTCCAATCCCTGAGTTGAGCCTTTTAGGCATAGGGCATCCATTCCCTAGTCTCCTTTTGCCAACATTATGGCTTCAATCCCTGAGTTTTTTCTTTTTAGACAAAAATCCTCCATTCACTAGTCTTCAACATTAGGGCTTCGATCCCTAAGTTGTGCCTTCTTAGACATAGGGCCACCATTCCCTAGTCTACTTTTGCCAACATTAGGGCTCCAATCCCTGAGTTGTGACTTTTAGACATAGGGCCTCTATTCCCTAGTCGCCCTTTTCCAATATAAGGGCTCCAATCCCTGAGTTGTGCCATTTTAGACATTGGGCCTCCATACCTTAGTCACCTTTTTCAAACATTAGGGCTCCAATCCTAGAGTTGCACGTTTTAGACAGAGGGCCTTCATTCCTTAGTCGCCTTTTGCCAACATTAGGGCTCCAATCCTAGAGTTGCACGTTTTAGACAGAGGGCCTTCATTCCTTAGTCGCCTTTTGCCAACATTAGGGCTCCAATCCATGAGTTTTTCCTTTTAGACATAGGGCCTCCATTCCCTAGTCTGTATTTTGACAACATTAGGGCTCCAATCCCTGAGTTGAGCTTTTAACCCATACGACATCAATTCCCTCGTCGCCTTTTGCCAACGTTAGGGCTCCAATCCCTGAGTTGTGCCTTTTTAGACATAGGGCCTACATTCCCTAGTTGCCTTTTGCCAATATTAGGGCTACAATCCCCGAGTTGTGCCTTTTAGACATAGGGCCTCCATTGCCTAGTCGCATTTTGCCAATATTAGGACTCTAATCCCTGAGTTGTGCATTTTTAGACGTAGGGCCTCCATTCCCTAGTCTTCTTTTACCAACATTGGGGCTCCAATCCCTGGGTTGTGCCTTTTTAGGCATAGTGCCTCCATTCCCTAGTCGCCTTTTGCCAACATTACGGCTCCAATCCCTCAGTTGTGCCTTTTTAGACATAGGGTCTCCATTCCCTAGTTGCCTTTAGCCAACATTAGGGCTCCAATCCCTGAGTTGTGCTTTTTAGACATCGAGCCTCCATTCCTTTGTTGCCTTTTGCAAATATTAGGGCTCCAATCCCTGAGTAGACCTTTTAGGCATAGGGCATCCATTCCCTAGTCTCCTTTTGCCAACATTAGGGCTTCAATCCCTAAGTTTTTTCTTTTTAGACATAAATCCTCCATTCTCTAGTCTTCAACATTAGGGCTCCGATCCCTAAGTTGTGCCTTCTTAGACATAGGGCCACCATTCCCCAGTCTACTTTTGCCAACATTAGGGCTCCAATCCCTGAGTTGCACTTTTTAGACACGGGGCTTCCATTCCCAAGTCGCCTTTTGTCAACATTAGGGCTCCAATCCCTGAGTTGTGACTTTTAGACATAGGGCCTCCATTCCCTAGTCGCCCTTTTCCAATATAAGGGCTCCAATCCCTGAGTTGTGCCATTTAAGACATAGGGCCTCCATACCTTAGTCACCTTTTTCCAACATTAGGGCTCTAATCCTAGAGTTGCACGTTTTAGACAGAGGGCCTTCATTCCGTAGTCGCCTTTTGACAACATTAGGGCTCCAATCCATGAGTTTTTCCTTTTTAGACATAGGGCCTCCATTCCCTAGTCTGTATTTTGACAACATTATGGCTCCAATCCCTGAGTTGAGCTTTTAAGCCATACGGCATCAATTCCCTCGTCGCCTTTTTCCAACGTTAGGGCTCCAATCCCTGAGTTGTGCCTTTTTAGGCATAGGGCCTCCATTCCCTAGTCGCCTTTTGCCAGAATTAGGGCTACAATCCCTGAGTTGTTCCTTTTTAGACATAGGGCCTACATTCCATAGTTGCCTTTTTCCAATATTAGGGCTACAATCCCCGAGTTGTGCCTTTTTAGACATAGGGCCTCCATTGCCTAGTCGCCTTTTGCCAACATACGGGCTCCAATCCCTGAGATGCGCCTATTAGACAAAGGGCTTCCATTCCCTAGTCGCCTTTAACCAACATTATGGCTCAAATCCCTGAGTTGTGCCATTTTAAACACAGGGCCTCTATTCACTAGTCGCCTTTTGCCAACATTAGGGGTCCAATCCCTGAGTGTGGCACTTTTTAGACATAGGGCCTCCATTCCCTAGTCGCCTTTTGCCAACATTAGGGCTCTAATCCTTGAGTTATGCCATTTTAGACATAGGGCCTCCATTCCCTAGTCGCCTTTTGCCAATATTAGGGCTCCTATCCCTGAGTTGTGCTTTTTAGACGTAGGGCCTCTATTCCTTAGTAGCCTTTTGCTAACATTAGGGCTCCAATCCTTGAGTTGTGCCTTCTTAGACAAAGGGCCTCCATTCCCTAGTCGCCTTTTGCCAACATTATGGCTACAATCCTTGAGTTGTGCCTTTTTATACATAGGGCCTCCATTCCCTAGTCGCCTTTTGCCAACATTAGGGCTCTAATCCCTGATTTGCACTTTTTAGACTTAGGGCCTCCATTCCCTAGTCGTCTTTTGCCAACATTAGGGCTCCAATCCATGAGTTGTGCCTATTAGACATATGGCCTCCATTCTCTAGTCACCTTTTGCCAACATTAGGGCTCAAATACCTGAGTTGCGCATTTTAGACATAGGGCCTCCATTCCTTAGTCACCTATTGCCATCATTAGGGCTCAAATCCTTGACTTGAGCCTTTTAGACATATGGTTTCCATTCCCTAGTCGCCTTTTCACAAATATTAGGGCTCCAATCCCGTAGTTGTGCCTTTTAAACATAGGGCCTCCATTTCCTAGTCTCCTTTTGCCAATATTAGGGCTACAATCCCTGAGTTGTGCCTTTTTAGTAATGGGGCCACCATTCCGTAGTCGCCTTTTCCCAACATTAATTCTCTAATCCTTGGGTTGTGCCTTCTTAGACTAAGGGCCTCCATTCCCTAGTCGCCTTTCGCCAACATTATGGCTACAATCCCTGAGTTGTGCCTTTTTATACATAGGGCCTCCATTACCTAGTTGCCTTTAGCCAACATTAGGGCTCCAATCCCTGAGTTGCGCTTTTTAGACATCGAGCCTCCATTCCTTTGTTGCCTTTTGCAAACATTAGGGCTCCAATCCCTGAGTTGAGCCTTTTAGGCATAGGGCATCCATTCCCTAGTCTCCTTTTTCCAACATTAGGGCTTCAATCCCTGAGTTTTTTCTTTTTAGACATAAATCCTCCATTCACTAGTCTTCAACATTAGGGCTCCGATCCCTAAGTTGTGCCTTCTTAGACATAGGGCCACCATTCCCTAGTCTACTTTTGCCAACATTAGGGCTCCAATCCCTGAGTTGCGCTTTTTAGACACGGGGCTTCCATTCCCAAGTCGCCTTTTGCCAACATTAGGGCTCCAATCCCTGAGTTGTGACTTTTAGACATAGGGCCTCCATTCCCCAGTCGCCCTTTTCCAATATAAGAGCTCCAATCCCTGAGTTGTGCCATTTTAGACATAGGGCCTCCATACCTTAGTCACCTTTTTCCAATATTAGGGCTCCAATCCTAGAGTTGCACGTTTTAGACAAAGGGCATTCATTCCTTAGTCGCCTTTTGCCAACATTAGGGCTCCAATCCATGAGTTTTTCCTTTTTAGACATAGGGCCTCCATTCCCTAGTCTGTATTTTGATAACATTAGGGCTCCAATCCCTGAGTTGAGCTCTTAAGCCATGCGGCATCAATTCCCTCGTCGCCTTTTGCCAACGTTAGGGCTCCAATCCCTGAGTTGTGCCTTTTTAGACATAGGGCCTCCATTCCCTAGTCTGTATTTTGATAGCATTAGGGCTCCAATCCATGAGTTGTGCCTTTTAGACATAGGGCCTCCATTCCCTAGTCTGTATTTTGATAGCATTAGGGCTCCAATCCATGAGTTGTGCCTTTTAGACATAGGGCCTCCATTCCCTAGTCTGTATTTTGATAGCATTAGGGCTCCAATCCATGAGTTGTGCCTTTTAGACATAGGGCCTCCATTCCCTAGTCTGTATTTTGATAGCATTAGGGCTCCAATCCATGAGTTGTGCCTTTTAGACATAGGGCCTCCATTCCCTAGTCTGTATTTTGATAGCATTAGGGCTCCAATCCATGAGTTGTGCCTTTTAGACATAGGGCCTCCATTCCCTAGTCTGTATTTTGATAGCATTAGGGCTCCAATCCATGAGTTGTGCCTTTTAGACATAGGGCCTCCATTCCCTAGTCTGTATTTTGATAGCATTAGGGCTCCAATCCATGAGTTGTGCCTTTTAGACATAGGGCCTCCATTCCCTAGTCTGTATTTTGATAGCATTAGGGCTCCAATCCATGAGTTGTGCCTTTTAGACATAGGGCCTCCATTCCCTAGTCTGTATTTTGATAGCATTAGGGCTCCAATCCATGAGTTGTGCCTTTTAGACATAGGGCCTCCATTCCCTAGTCTGTATTTTGATAGCATTAGGGCTCCAATCCATGAGTTGTGCCTTTTAGACATAGGGCCTCCATTCCCTAGTCTGTATTTTGATAGCATTAGGGCTCCAATCCATGAGTTGTGCCTTTTAGACATAGGGCCTCCATTCCCTAGTCTGTATTTTGATAGCATTAGGGCTCCAATCCATGAGTTGTGCCTTTTAGACATAGGGCCTCCATTCCCTAGTCTGTATTTTGATAGCATTAGGGCTCCAATCCATGAGTTGTGCCTTTTAGACATAGGGCCTCCATTCCCTAGTCTGTATTTTGATAGCATTAGGGCTCCAATCCATGAGTTGTGCCTTTTAGACATAGGGCCTCCATTCCCTAGTCTGTATTTTGATAGCATTAGGGCTCCAATCCATGAGTTGTGCCTTTTAGACATAGGGCCTCCATTCCCTAGTCTGTATTTTGATAGCATTAGGGCTCCAATCCATGAGTTGTGCCTTTTAGACATAGGGCCTCCATTCCCTAGTCTGTATTTTGATAGCATTAGGGCTCCAATCCATGAGTTGTGCCTTTTAGACATAGGGCCTCCATTCCCTAGTCTGTATTTTGATAGCATTAGGGCTCCAATCCATGAGTTGTGCCTTTTAGACATAGGGCCTCCATTCCCTAGTCTGTATTTTGATAGCATTAGGGCTCCAATCCATGAGTTGTGCCTTTTAGACATAGGGCCTCCATTCCCTAGTCTGTATTTTGATAGCATTAGGGCTCCAATCCATGAGTTGTGCCTTTTAGACATAGGGCCTCCATTCCCTAGTCTGTATTTTGATAGCATTAGGGCTCCAATCCATGAGTTGTGCCTTTTAGACATAGGGCCTCCATTCCCTAGTCTGTATTTTGATAGCATTAGGGCTCCAATCCATGAGTTGTGCCTTTTAGACATAGGGCCTCCATTCCCTAGTCTGTATTTTGATAGCATTAGGGCTCCAATCCATGAGTTGTGCCTTTTAGACATAGGGCCTCCATTCCCTAGTCTGTATTTTGATAGCATTAGGGCTCCAATCCATGAGTTGTGCCTTTTAGACATAGGGCCTCCATTGCCTAGTCGCCTTTTGCCAACATTAGGGCTCAAATACCTGAGTTGCGCTTTTTAGACATAGGGCCTCCATTCCTTAGTCACCTATTGCCATCATTAGGGCTCAAATCCTTGAGTTGAGCCTTTTAGACATATGGTTTCCATTCCCTAGTCACCTTTTCACAAATATTAGGGCTCCAAACCCTGAGTTGTGCCTTTTAGACATAGGGCCTCCATTTCCTAGTCCCTTTTTGCCTATAATAGGGCTACAATCCCTGAGTTGTGCCTTTTTAGTAATGGGGCCACCATTCCGCAGTCGCCTTTTCCCAACATTAATTTTCTAATCCTTGGGTTGTGCCTTCTTAGACAAAGGGCCTCCATTCCCTAGTCGCCTTTCGCCAACATTATGGCTACAATCCCTGAGTTGTGCCTTTTTATACATAGGGCCTCCATTCCCTAGTCGCCTTTTGCCAACACTAGGGCTCTAATCCCTGATTTGCACTTTTTAAACTTAGGGCCTCCATTCCCTAGTCGTCTTTTGCCAACATTAGGGCTCCAATCCATGAGTTTTTCCTATTAGACATATGGCCTCCATTCTATAGTCACCTTTTGCCAACATTAAGGCTCAAATACCTGAGTTGCGCTTTTTAGACATAGGGCCTCTATTCCTTAGTCACCTATTGCCATCATTAGGGCTCAAATCCCTGAGTTGATCCTTTTAGACATATGGTTTCCATTCCCTAGTCGCGTTTTCACAAACATTAGGGTTCCAATCCCTGGGTTGTGCCTTTTAGTCATAGGGCCTCAATTTCCTAGTCTCCTTTTGCCAATATTAGGGCTACAATCCCTCAGTTGTGCCTTTTTAGTAATGGGGCCACCATTCCATAGTCACCTTTTCCCAACATTAATGCTCTAATCCTTGGGTTGTGCCTTCTTAGACATATGGCTTCCATTCTCTAGTCTCCTTTTGCCATCATCAGGGTTCCAATCCATGAATTCCACTTTTTAGACATAGGGCCTCCATTCCTTAGTCACCTTTTCCCAATATTAGGGCTCCAATCCCGGAGTTGAGACTTTTAGACATAGCGCTCCAATTCCTGAGTTGTGCCTTTTTAGACTTAGGGCCTCCATTCCATAGTCGCCTTTTGCCAACATTTGGGCTCCAATCCCAGAGTTGTGCCTTTTAGACATAGGGCCTCCATTTCATAGTCGGCTTTTTCCAATATTAGGTCTCCAATCCCTGAGATGTGCCTTTTTAGACATAGGGCCTCCATTCCCTAGTCGCCTTTTGCCAACATTAAGGCTCCAATCCCTAGGTTGTGCCTTCTTGGACATAGGGACTCCATTCTCTAGTCACCTTTTGCCAACATTAGGGCTCCAATCCCTGAGTTGTGCTTTTTAGCGGTAGGGCCTCCATTCCCTAGTCTCCTTTTGTCAACATTAGGGCTCCAATCCCTGAGTTGTTCTTTTTTGGACGTAAGGCCTCCATTCCCTAGTCTGCATTTTGCCAACATTAGGGCTCCAAACCCTTAGTTGTGCCTTCTTAGACATAGGGCCTCCATTCCCTATTCGCCTTTTGCCAATATTAGTGCTCCAATCCCTGAGTTTCACTTTTTAGACATAGGGCCCCCATTCCGTAGTCGCCTTATGCCAACATTAGGGCTCTAATCCCTGAGTTGTGCTATTTAGACATAACGCCTCCATTGCCAACAATAGGACCCCAATCCCTGAGTTGTGCCTTTTTAGACATAGGGCCTCCATTACCTAGTCACCTTTTGCCAACATTAGGCCTCCAATACCTGAGTTGTTCTTTTTAGACGTAGGGCCTCCATTCCCTAGTCGCCTTTTGCCAACATTAGGGCTCCAATCCATGAGTTGTGCCTTTTAGACATAGTGCCTCCATTCTCTAGTCACCCTTTGCCAACATTAGGCGTCCAATCCCTGAGTTGTGCTTTTTAGACGTAGGGCCACCATTCCCTAGTCACCTTTTGCCAACATTAGGACTACAATCCCTGAGTTGTGTCTTTTACACATAGGGCCTCCATTCCTTAGTTACCTTTTGCCAACATTAGGGCTCAAATCCCTGAGTTGAGCCTTTTAGACATATGTCTTCCATTCCCTAGGTGCCTTTTCACCACCATTAGGGCTCCAATCCCTGAGTTGTGCCTTTTAGACATAGGGCCTCCATTCCCTAGTCGCCTTTTGCCAACATTAAGACTCCAATGTCTGGGTTGTGCCTTCTTAGACATAGGGCCTCCTTTCTCTAGTCTCCTTTTTCCAACGTTAGGGTTCCAATCCCTGAGTTTCATTTTTTAGACATAGGGCATCCATTCCCTAGTCACCTTTTCCCCACATTAGGGCTCCAATCCCCGAGTTGTGCCTTTTAGACATAGGGCCTCCATTCCCTAGTGGCATTTTGCCAATATTAGGGCTCTAATCCCTGAGTTGTGCATTTTTAGACGTAGGGCCTCCATTCCCTAGTCTTCTCTTACCAACATTAGGCCTCCAACCCCTGGGTTGTACCTTTTAAGGCATAGGGCCTCCATTCCCTAGTCGCCTTTTGCCAACATTAGGGCTCCAATCCCTGAGTTGTGCCTTTTTAGACATAGGGCCTCCATTCCCTAGTTGCCTTTTGCCAACATTAGGGCTCCAATCCCTGAGTTGCGCTTTTTAGGCATCGGGCATCCATTCCTTTGTCGCCTTTTGCAAACATTAGGGCTCTAATTCCTAAGTTGAGACTTTTAGACATAGGGCATCCATTCCCTAGTCTCCTTTTGCCAACATTAGGGCTTCAATCCCTGAGTTTTTTCTTTTTAGACATAGGGCCTCCATTCCCTAGTCTTCCACTTTAGGGCTCCGATCCCTGAGTTGTGCCTTCTTAGACATAGGGCCACCATTCCCTAGTCTACTTTTGCCAACATTAGGGCTCCAATCCCTGAGTTGCGCTTTTTAGACATAGGGACTCCAATCCCAAGTCACCTTTTGCCAACATTAGGGCTCCGATCCCTGAGTTGTGACTTTTAGACATAGGGCCTCCAATCCCTAGTCGCCTTTTTCCAATATAAGGGCTCCAATCCCTGAGTTGAGCCATTTTAGACATAGGGCCTCAATACCTTAGTCACCTTTTTCCAACATTAGGGCTCCAATCACAGAGTTGCACGTTTTAGAAAGAGGGCCTTCATTCCTTAGTCGCCTTTTGCCAACATTAGGGCTCCAATCCCTGAGTTTTTCCTTTTTAGACATAGGGCCTCCATTCCCTAGTCTATATTTTGACAACATTAGGGCTCCAATCCCTGAGTTGAGCTTTTAAGACATAGGGCATCCATTCCCTAGTCGCCTTTTGTCAACATTAGGGCTCTAATCCCTGAGTTGTGCCTTTTTAGACATAAGGCCTCCATTCCCTAGTCGCCTTTTGCAAGAATTAGGGCTATAATCCTTGAGTTTTTTCTTTTTAGACATAAGGCCTACATTCCCTAGTTGCATTTTGCCAATATTAGGGCTACAATCCCTAAGTTGTGCCTGTTTAGACATAGGGCCTCCATTGCCTAGTCTGCATTTTGCCAACATTAGGGCTCCAAACACTTAGTTGTGCCTTCTTAGACATAGGGCCTCCATTCCCTATTCGCCTTTTGCCAATATTAGTGCTCCAATCCCTGAGTTTCACTTTTTAGACATAGGGACTCCATTCCGTAGTCGCCTTATGCCAACATTAGGGCTCTAATCCCTGAGTTGTGCTTTTTAGACATAACGCCTCCATTGCGAACAATAGGACCCCAATCCCTGAGTTGTGCCTTTTTAGACATAGGGCCTCCATTACCTAGTCACCTTTTGCCAACATTAGGCCTCCAATCCCTGAGTTGTTCTTTTTAGACGTAGGGCCTCCATTCCCTAGTCGCCTTTTGCCAACATATGGGCTCCAATCCATGAGTTGTGCCTTTTAGACATAGGGCCTCCATTCTCTAGTCACCGTTTGCCAACATTAGGTGTCCAATCCCTGAGTTGTGCTTTTTAGACGCAGGGCCACCATTCCCTAGTCACCTTTTGCCAACATTAGGACTACAATCGCTGAGTTGTGTCTTTTACACATAGGGCCTCCATTCCTTAGTTACCTTTTGCCAACATTAGGGCTCAAATCCCTGAGTTGAGCCTTTTAGACATATGACTTCCATTCCCTAATTGCCTTTTCACCAATATTAGGGCTCCAATCCCTAAGTTGTGCCTTTTAGACATAGGGCCTCCATTCCCCCGTCGCCTTTTGCCAACATTAAGACTCCAATGTCTGGGTTGTGTCTTCTTAGACATAGGGCCTCCATTCTCTTGTCTCCTTTTTCCAACGTTAGGGTTCCAATCCCTAAGTTCCATTTTTTAGACATAGGGCATCCATTCCCTAGTCACCTTTTCCCCACATTAGGACTCCAATCCCTGAGTTGTGCCTTTTAGACATAGGGCCTCCATTCCCTAGTGGCATTTTGCCAATATTAGGCTCTAATCCCTGAGTTGTGCATTTTTAGACGTAGGGCCTCCATTCCCTAGTCTTCTCTTACCAACATTAGGGCTCCAACCCCTGGGTTGTGCCTTTTTAGGCATAGGGCCTCCATTCCCTAGTCGCCTTTTGCCAACATTAGGGCTCCAATCCCTGAGTTGTGCCTTTTAGACATAGGGCCTCCATTACCTAGTGGCATTTTGCCAATATTAGGGCTCTAATTCCTGAGTTGTGCATATTTAGACGTAGGGCCTCCATTCCCTAGTCTTCTCTTACCAACATTAGGGCTTCAATCCCTGAGTTTTTTCTTTTTAGACATAGGGCCTCCATTCCCTAGTCTTCAACATTAGGGCTCCGATCCCTGAGTTGTGCCTTCTTAGACATAGGGCCACCATTCCCTAGTCTACTTTTGCCAACATTAGGGCTCCAATCCCTGAGTTGCGCTTTTTAAACATAGGGACTCCATCCCAAGTCACCTTTTGCCAACATTAGGGCTCCGATTCCTGAGTTGTGACTTTTAGACATAGGGCCTCCAATCCCTAGTAGCCTTTTTCCAATATAAGGGCTCCAATACATGAGTTGAGCCATTTTAGACATAGGGCCTCAATACCTTAGTCACCTTTTTCCAACATTAGGGCTCTAATCCCAGAGTTGCACGTTTTAGACAGAGGACCTTCATTCCTTAGTCGCCTTTTGCCAACATTAGGGCTCCAATCCCTGAGTTTTTCCTTTTTAGACATAGGGCCTCCATTCCCTAGTCTATATATTGACAAAATTAGGGCTCCATTCCCTGAGTTGAGCTTTTAAGACACAGGGCATCCAATCCCTAGTCGCCTTTTGTCAACATTGGGGCTCTAATCCCTGAGTTGTGCCTTTTTAGACATAAGGCCTCCATTCCCTAGTCGCCTTTTGCATGAATTAGGGCTACAATCCTTGAGTTGTTTCTTTTTAGACATAAGGCCTACATTCCCTAGTTGCCTTTTGCCAATATTAGGGCTACAATCCCTGAGTTGTGCCTGTTTAGACATAGGGCCTCCATTGCCTAGTCGCATTTTGCCAACATTCGGGGTCCAATCCCTGAGTTGCGCCTTTTAGACAAAGGGCTTCCATTACCTAGTCGCCTTTAACCAACATTATGGCTCCAATCCCTGAGTTGTGCCTTTTAGACATAGGGCCTCCATTCCCTAGTCGCCTTTTGCCAACATTAGGGCTCCAATACCTGAGTTGTGCCTTTTTAGACATAGGGCCTCCATTCCCTAGTCGCCTTTTGCCAACATTAGGGCTCCAATACCTGAGTTGTGCCTTTTTAGACATAGGGCCTCCATTCCCTAGTCGCCTTTTGCCAACATTAGGGCTCCAATACCTGAGTTGTGCCTTTTTAGACATAGGGCCTCCATTCCCTAGTCGCCTTTTGCCAACATTAGGGCTCCAATACCTGAGTTGTGCCTTTTTAGACATAGGGCCTCCATTCCCTAGTCGCCTTTTGCCAACATTAGGGCTCCAATACCTGAGTTGTGCCTTTTTAGACATAGGGCCTCCATTCCCTAGTCGCCTTTTGCCAACATTAGGGCTCCAATACCTGAGTTGTGCCTTTTTAGACATAGGGCCTCCATTCCCTAGTCGCCTTTTGCCAACATTAGGGCTCCAATACCTGAGTTGTGCCTTTTTAGACATAGGGCCTCCATTCCCTAGTCGCCTTTTGCCAACATTAGGGCTCCAATACCTGAGTTGTGCCTTTTTAGACATAGGGCCTCCATTCCCTAGTCGCCTTTTGCCAACATTAGGGCTCCAATACCTGAGTTGTGCCTTTTTAGACATAGGGCCTCCATTCCCTAGTCGCCTTTTGCCAACATTAGGGCTCCAATACCTGAGTTGTGCCTTTTTAGACATAGGGCCTCCATTCCCTAGTCGCCTTTTGCCAACATTAGGGCTCCAATACCTGAGTTGTGCCTTTTTAGACATAGGGCCTCCATTCCCTAGTTGCCTTTTGCCAACATTAGGGCTCCAATCCCTGAGTTGCGCTTTTTAGGCATCGGGCATCCATTCCTTTGTTGCCTTTTGCAAACATTAGGGCTCTAATCCCTAAGTTGAGACTTTTAGGCTTAGGGCATCAATTCCTTAGTCTCCTTTTACCAACATTAGGGCTTCAATCCCTGAGTTTTTTTCTTTTTAGACATAGGGCCTCCATTCCCTAGTCTTCAACATTAGGGCTCCGATCCCTGAGTTGTGCCCTCTTAGACATAGGTCCACCATTCCCTAGTCTACTTTTGCCAACATTAGGGCTCCAATCCCTGAGTTGCACTTTTTAGACATAGGGACTCCATTCCCAAGTCACCTTTTGCCAACATTAGGGCTCCGATCCCTGAGTTGTGACTTTTAGACTTAGGGCCTCCAATCCCTAGTCGCCTTTTTCCAATATAAGGGCTCCAATCCCTGAGTTGAGCCATTTTAGACATAGGGACTCAATACCTTAGTCACCTTTTTCCAACATTAGGGCTCTAATCCCAGAGTTGCACGTTTTAGACAGAGGGCCTTCATTCCTTAGTCGCCTTTTGCCAACATTAGGGCTCCAATCCCTGAGTTTTTCCTTTTTAGACATAGGGCCTCCATTCCCTAGTCTATATATTGACAACATTAGGGCTCCATTCCCTGAGTTGAGCTTTTAAGACACAGGGCATCCAATCCCTAGTCACCTTTTGTCAACATTAGGGCTCTAATCCCTGAGTTGTGCCTTTTTAGACATAAAGCCTCCATTCCCTAGTCGCCTTTTGCAAGAATTAGGGCTACAATCCTTGAGTTGTTTCTTTTTATACATAAGGCCTACATTCCCTAGTTGCCTTTTGCCAATATTAGTGCTATAATCCCTGAGTTGTGCCTGTTTAGACATAGGGCCTCCATTGCCTAGTCGCATTTTGCCAACATTCGGGCTCCAATCCCTGAGTTGCGCCTTTTAGACAAAGGGCTTCCATTACCTAGTCGCCTTTAACCAACATTATGGCTCCAATCCCTGAGTTGTGTCTTTTACACATAGGGCCTCCATTCCTTAGTTACCTTTTGAAAACATTAGGGCTCAAATCCCTGAGTTGAGCCTTTTAGACATATGGCTCCCATTCCCTAGTTGCCTTTTCACCAACATTATGGCTCCAATCCCTGAGTTGTGCCTTTTAGACATAGGGCCTCCATTCCCTAGTTGCCTTTTGCCAACATTAAGACTCCAATGTCTGGGTTGTGCCTTCTTAGACATAGGGCGTCCATTCTCTAGTCTCCTTTTGCCAACGTTAGGGTTCCAATCCCTGATTTCCAGTTTTTAGACATAGGGCCTCCATTCCCTAGTCACCTTTTCCCCACATTAGGGCTCCAATCCCTGAGTTGTGCCTTCTATACATAGGGCCTCCATTCTCTAGTCGCATTTTGCCAATATTAGGGCTCTAATCCCTGAGTTGTGCATTTTTAGATGTAGGGCCTCCATTCCCTAGTCTTCTCTTACCAACATTAGGGCTCCAACCCCTGGGTTGTGCCTTTTTAGGCATAGGGCCTCCATTCCCTAGTCACCTTTTGCCAACACTAGGGCTCCAATCCATGAGTTGTGCCTTTTTAGACATAGGGCCTCCATTCCCTAGTTGACTTTTGCCAACATTAATGCTCCAATCCCTGAGATGCGCTTTTTAGGCATCGGGCGTCCATTCCTTTGTCGCCTTTTGCAAACATTAGGGCTCCAATCCCTTAGTTGAGCCTTTTAGACATATGGCATCAATTCCCTAGTCTCCTTTTGCCAACATTGGGGCATCAATCCCTGAGTTTTTTCTTTTTAGACATAGGGCCTCCATTCCCTAGTCTTCAACATTAGGGCTCCGATCCATGAGTTGTGCCTTCTTAGACATAGGGCCACCATTCCCTAGTCTACTTTTGCCAACACTAGGGCTCCAATCCTTGAGTTGCGCTTTTTAGACATAAGGCCTCCATTCCCAAGTCGCCTTTTGCCAACATTAGGGCTCCAATCCCGAGTTGTGACTTTTAGACATAGGGCCTCCAATCCCTAGTCGCCTTTTTTCAATATAAGGGCTCCAATCCCTGAGTTGTGCCATTTTAGACATAGGGCCTCCATACCTTAGTCACCTTTTTCCAACATTAGGGCTCCAATCCCAGAGTTGCACGTTTTAGACAGAGGGCCTTCATTCCTTAGTCGCCTTTTGCCAATATTAGGGCTCCAATCCCTGAGTTTTTCCTTTTTAGACATAGGGCCTCCATTCCCTAGTCTGTATTTTGACAACATTAGGGCTCCAATCCCTGAGTTGAGCTTTTAAGACAAAGGGCATCCATTCCCTAGTCGCCTTTTGCCAACATTAGGGCTCCAATCCCTGAGTTATGCCTTTTTAGACATAGGGCCTCCATTCCCTAGTCGCCTTTTGCCAGAATTAGGGCTACAATCCCTGAGTTGTTCCTTTTTAGACATAAGGCCTACATTCCCTAGTTGCCTTTTTCCAATATTAGGGCTACAATCCCTGAGTTGTGCCTTTTTAGACATAGGGCCTACATTGCCTAGTCGCCTTTTGCCAACATTCGGGCTCCAATCCCTGAGTTGCACCTTTTAGACAAAGGGCTTCCATTCCCTAGTCGCCTTTAACCAACATTATGGCTCCAATCCCTGAGTTGTGTCTTTTATACATAGGGCCTCCATTCCTTAGTTACCTTTTGCCAATATTAGGGATCAAATCCCTGAGTTGAGCCTTTTAGACATATGGCTTCCATTCCCTAGTTGCCTTTTCACCAACATTAGGGCTCCAATCCCTGAGTTGTGCCTTTTAGACATAGGGCCTCCATTCCCTAGTCGCCTTTTGACAACATTAAGACTCCAATGTCTGGGCTGTGCCTTCTTAGACATAGGGCCTCTATTCTCTAGTCTCCTTTTGCCAACGTTAGGGTTCCAATCCCTGAGTTCCATTTTTTAGACATAGGGCCTCCATTCCCTAGTCACCTTTTCCCCATATTAGGGCTCCAATCCCTGAGTTGTGCCTTTTAGACATAGGGACTCCATTCCTTAGTCGCATTTTGCCAATATTAGGGCTCTAATCCCTGAGTTGTGCATTTTTAGATGTAGGGCCTCCATTCCCCAGTCTTCTCTTACTAATATTATAGCTCCAACCCCTGGGTTGTGCCTTTTTAGGGATAGAGCCTCCATTCCCTAGTCGCCTTTTGACAACATTAGGGCTCCAATCCCTGAGTTGTGCCTTTTTAGACATAGGGCCTCCATTCCCTAGTTGCCTTTTGCCAACATTAGGGCTCCAATCCAAGAGTTGCGCTTTTTAGGCATCGGGCGTCCATTCCTTTGTCGCCTTTTGCAAACATTAGGGCTCCAATCCCTGAGTTGAGCCTTTTAGACACAGGGCATCCATTCCCTAGTCTTCAACATTAGGGCTCCGATCCTTGAGTTGTGCCTTCTTAGACATAGGGCCACCATTCCCTAGTCTACTTTTGCCAAAGTTAGGGCTCCAATCCCTGAGTTGCACTTTTTAGACATAGGGCCTCCATTCCCAAGTCGCCTTTTGCCAACATTAGGGCTCCAATCCCTGAGTTGTGACTTTTAGATATAGGGCCTCCAATCCATAGTCGCCTTTTTCCAATATAAGGGCTCCAATCCCTGAATTATGCCATTTTAGACATAGGGCCTCCATACCTTAGTCACCTTTTTCCAACATTAGGGCTCCAATCCCAGAGTTGCACGTTTTAGAAAGAGGGCCTTCATTCCTTAGTCGACTTTTGCCAACATTAAGGCTCCAATCCCTGAGTTTTTCCTTTTTAGACATAGGGCCTCCATTCCCTAGTCTGTATTTTGACAATATTAGGGGTCTAATTCCTGAGTTGAGCTTTTAAGACACAGGGCATCCATTCCCTAGTCGCCTTTTGCCAACATTAGGGCTCCAATCCCTAAGTTGTGCCTTTTTAGACATAGGGCCTCCATTCCGTAGTCGCCTTTTCCCAGAATTAGGGCTACAATCCCTGAGTTGTTCCTTTTTAGACATAGGGCCTACGTTCCCTAGTTGCCTTTTGCCAATATTAGGGCTACAATACGTGAGTTGTGCCTTTTTAGACATAGGGCCTCAATTGCCTAGTCGCCTTTTGCCAACATTCGGGATCCAATCACTGAGTTGCGCCTTTTAGACAAAGCGCTTCCATTCCCTAGTCGCCTTTAACCAACATTATGGTTCAATCCCTGAGTTGTGCCATTTTAAACATAGGGCCTCCATTCACTAGTCGCCTTTTGCCAACATTAGGGGTCCAATCCCTGAGTGGCACTTTTTAGACATAGGGACTACATTCCCTAATCGTCTTTTGCCAATATTAGGGCTCCAATCCCTGAGTTGAGCCTTTTATACATAGGGCCTCCATTCTCTAGTCACTTTTTCCAACATTAGGGCTCCAATCACTGAGTTGTGCTTTTTAGACGTAGGGCCTCCATTCCCTAGTCACCTTTTGCCAACATTAGGGTACCAATCCTTGGGTTGTACCTTTTTAGACATAGGGCCTCCGTTCTTAGTTGCCTTTTGCCAATATTAGGGATCCAATCCCTGAGTTGTGGCTTTTAGACATTGGGTCTCCATCCCTAGTCGCCTTTTGCCAATATTAGGACTCCAATCCCTGAGTTGAGCCTTTTAGACATAGGGCCTCAATTCTCTAGTTTCCTTTTGCCAACATTAGGGTTCCAATCCTTGGGTTGTACCTTTTTAGACATAGGGCCTCGATTCTTAGTTGCCTTTTGCCAATATTAGGGATCCAATCCCTGAGTTGCGCCTTTTAGACATTGGGTCTCCTTTCCCTAGTCGCCTTTTGCCAATATTATGGGTCCAATCCCTGAGTTGTGCCTTTTTAAGCATTAGGGCCTCCATTCTTTAGTCGCCTTTTGCAAATATTAGGGCTCCAATCCCTGAGTTGAGCCTTTTAGACATAAGGCCTCCATTCCCTAGTCTCCTTTTGCCAACATTAGGGTTCCAATCCTTGGGTTGTACCTTTTTAGACATAGGGCCTCCATTCTTAGTTGCCTTTTGCCAATATTAGGGATCCAATCCCTGAGTTGCGCCTTTTAGACATTGGGTCTCCATTCCCTAGTCGCCTTTTGCCAATATTATGGGTCCAATCCCTGAGTTGTGCCTTTTTTAAGCATTAGGGCCTCCATTCTCTAGTCGCCTTTTGCCAATATTAGGACTCCAATCCCAGAGTTGCGCTTTTTAGACATTGGGCCTCCATTCCCTAGTCGTCTTTTGCCAACATTAGGGCTCCAATCCCTGAGTTGAACCTTTTAGACATAGGGCCTCAATTCTCTAGTCACTTTTTCCAACATTAGGGCTCCAATCACTGAGTTGTGCTTTTTAGACGTAGGGCCTCCATTCCCTAGTCACCTTTTTCCAACATTAGGGCTTAAATCCCTGAGTTGCACTTTTTAGACATAGGGCTTCCATTCCATAGTCATCTTTTGCCAACATTAGGGCTCCAATCCATAAGTTGAGCCTTTTAGACATAGGGCTTCCATTCCCTAGTCGCCTTTTCACCAAGATTAGGGCTCCAATCCCTGAGTTGTGCCTTTTAGACATAGGGCCTCCATTCCCTAGTTGCCTTTTGCCAATATTAGGGCTCCAATCCCTAATTTGTGCCTTCTTAGGCATAGGGCCTCCATTCCCTAGTAGCCTTTTGCCAACATTAGGGCTCCAATCCCTGGGTTGTGCCTTCATAGACATTGGACCTCCATTCTCTAGTCTCCTTTTTTCCAACATTAGGGCTCCAATCCCTCAGTTCCACTTTTTAGACATAGGTCCTACATTCCCTAGTCGCCATTTGGCAACATTAGGGCTCTAATCCCTGAGTTGTGCCTTTTAGACATTGGGCCTCCATTCCCTTGTCGCATTTTTCCAACATTAGGGCTCCAATCCCTCAGTTTTGCCTTATTAGACGTAGGGCCTCCATTCTCTAGTCGCGTTTTGCCAACATTTGGGCTCCTATCCCTGTGTTGTGCCTTTTTAGACATAAGGCCTCCATTGTCAATCGCCTTTTGCCAACATTAGGGCTCCAATCCCTGAGTTGAGCCTTTTAGACATAGGGCTTCCATTCCCTAGTCGCCTTTTGCCAACATTAGGGCTCCAATCCCTGAGTTGTGCCTTTTTAGACATAGGGTCTTCATTCCCTAGTCCTCAACATTATGGCTCAGATCCCTGAATTGTGCCTTCTTAGACATCGGGCCTCCTATCCCTAGTCTACTTTTGCCAACATTAGTGCTCAAATCCCTAAGTTGCACTTGTTAGACATGGGGCCTCCATTCCCTAGTCGCCTTTTGCTAACATTAGAGCTCCAATCCCTGAGTTGTGACTTTTAGACATAGTGCCTCCAATCCCTAGTCTCCTTTCTCCAATATTAGGGCTCCAATACATGAGTTGTGCCTTTTTAGACATAGGGCCTCCATACCTTAGTCATGTTTTTCCAACATTAGGGCTCCAATCCCTGAGTTGCGCATTTTAGACATAGAGCCTCCATTCCCTAGTCCCCTTTTGCCAACATTAGGGCTATAATCCATGAGTTGTGCCTTTTTAGACATGGGGACTAAATTCCCTAGTCGCCTTTTGCCAATATTAGGGCTACAATCCTTGAGTTGTATCTTTTTAGTCATAGGGCCTCCATTCCCTAGTTGCCTTTTGCCAACATTAGGGCTCCGATCCATGAGTTGCGCTTTTTAGACATTGGGCCTCCATTCCCTAGTCGTCTTTTACCAACATTAGGGCTCCAATCCCTGAGTTGAGCCTTTTAGACAGAGGGCCTCCATTCTCTAGTCACCTTTTGCCAACATTAGGGCTCCAATCCATGACTCGTATTTTTAGACGTAGGGCCTCCATTCCCTTGTCACCTTTTTCCAACTTTTGGGCTCCAATCTTTGAATTACACTTTTTAGACATAGGGCCTTTGTTCCCTAGTCACATTTTGCCAATATTAGGGCTCCAATCCTTGAGTTGAGCCTTTAAGACATAAGGCCTCCATTGCCTAGTCTCCTTTTGCCAACATTAGGGCTCTTATCCCTGAGTTGTGCCTTCTTAGACATAGGGCCTCCATTCCCTAATCTGCATTTTGCCAACATTAGGGCTCCAATCCCTGAGCTGTGCCTTCTTAGACTTAGAGCATCCATTCCCAAGTCGCCTTTTGCCAACTTTAGGGCTCCAATTTCTGAGTTGCGCTTTTTAGACATAGGGCCTCCATTCCCTAGTCACCTTTTGCCATTATTAGGTCTCCAATCCCTGAGTTTTGCCTTTTAGACATAGGGCCTCCATTCCCTAGTCGCCTTTTTGCCAACATTAAGGCTCCAATACCTGAGTTGAGCCTTTTATACACATGGACTCCATTCCCTAGTCGCCTTTTTCCAACAATAAGGCTACAATCCCTGAGTTGTGCATTTTTAGACATAGGGAATCCGTTCCCTAGTCACCTTTTGCCAACATTAGGCCTCCAATCCCTACGTTATGCCTTTTTATACATAGGGACTCTATTCCCTAGTCCCCTTTTGCCAGTATTAGGGCACGAATCCCTGAGGTGCTCCTTTTAGACATAGGGCCTCCATTCCCTAGTCGCCTTTCGCCAAAATTAGGGCTCCAATCCCTGGGTTGTGCCTCTTTAGATATAGGGCATCCATTCCTTTGTCGCCTTTTGCCAACATTAGTTCTCCAATCCCTAAGTTCCACATTTTAGACATCGGGCCTCCATTCCCTAGTCGTCTTTTGCAAACATTAGGGCTCCAATCTCTGAGTTGAGCCTTTTAGACATAGGGCCTCCATTCTTTAGCCACATTTTGCCAACATTAGGGCTCCAATCCCTGAGTTGTGCTTTTTAGAAGTAGGGCCTCCTTTCCTTAGTCACGTTTTGCCAACATTAGGGCTCTCATCCCTGAGTTGTGCCTTTTTAGACATACGACCTCCATTCGCTAGTCGCCTTTTGCAAACATTAGGGCTCCAATCCCAGAGTTGAGTTTTTTAGACACAGGGACTCCATTCCTTAGTCGCCTTTTGCAAACAATAGGTCACCAATGCCTGAGTTGTGCCTTTTTAGACATAGGGCCTCTATTCCCTAGTCACCTTTTGCCAACATTAGGCCTCCAATCCCTGAGTTGTGCCTTTTTAGACATAGGGCCTCTATTCCCTAGTCGTTTGTTGCAAACATTAGGGCTCCAATCCGTGAGTTGAGTTTTTTGCACGCAGGGACTCCATTCCCCAATCGCCTTTTGCCAACAATAGGGCTCCAATCCCTGAGTTGTGCCTTTTCAGACATAGGGCCTCCATTGCTTATTGACCTTTTGCAAATATTAGGCCTCTGATCCTTGAGTTGTGCCTTTTTTGACATAGGGCCTCCATTCCCTAGTCTCCTTTTGCCAACATTAGGGCTCCAATCCCTAAGTTGTGCTTTTTAGACGTAGGACCTCTATTCCTTAGTCGCCTTTTGCAAACATTAGGGATCCAATCCTTGAGTTGTACGTTCTTAGACATAGGGCCTCCATTCCCTAGTTTCCTTTCTCCAACATTAGGCTCCAATCCCTAGGTTGTGCCTTTTTAGATATAGGGCCTCCATTCCCTAGTCACCTTTTGCCAACATTAGGCCTTCAATACCTGGGTTATGCCTTTTTTGAAATAGGGCCTCCATTCCCTAGTTGCCTTTCGCCAACATTAGGGCTCCAATCCCTAGGTTGTGCCTTTTTAGATATAGGGCCTCCATTCCCTAGTCACCTTTTACCAACATTAGGCGTCCAATACCTGGGTTATGCCTTTTTTGACATAGGGCATCCATTACCTGGTCTCCTTTTGCAAACATTAGGACTCCAATCCCTGAGGTGCGCCTTTTAAACATAGGGCCTCCATTCCCTAGTCGCATTTCGCCAACATTAGTGCTCCAATCCATGGGTTGGGCCTTTTTGGATATAGGGCCTCCGTTCCCTAGTTGCATTTTGCCAACAATAAGGCTCCAATCCTTGAGTTGTGCCTTTTTAGACATAGGGCCTCCATTCCCTTGTCAACTTTTGCCAACATTAGGCCTCCAATCCCTGAGTTGTGCCTTTTTAGACATAGGGCCTCCATTCCCTAGTCTCCTATTGCCAACATTAGGGCTCGTATCCCTGAGGTGCGCCTTTTAGACATAGGGCCTCCATTCCCTAGTCGCTTTTCGCCAACATTAGGGCTCCAATCCCTGGGTTGTGCCATTTTAGATATAGGGCCTCCATTCCCCAGTCGCCTTTTGCCAACATTGGGGCTCCAATACCAGAGTTGCACTTTTAAGACATAGGGCCTCCATTCCCTTGAGTTGTGCCTATTAGACATAGGGCCTCCATTCTCTAGTCACCTTTTGCCAACATTAGGGCTCCAATACCTGAGTTGTACCTTTTTAGACATACGACCTCCATTCCCTAGTCGCCTTTTGCACACCTTAGGTCTCCAGTCCCTGAGTTGAGTTTTTTAGACACGTGGACTCCATTCCCCAGTTGCGTTTTGCCAACAATAGGGCTCCAATCCCTGAGTTGTGCCTTTTTAGATATAGGGCCTCCATTCCCTAGTCACCTTTTGCCAACAATAGGGCTCCAATCCCTGATTTGTGCCTTTTTAGATATAGGGCCTCCATTCTCTAGTCACCTTTTGCCAACATTAGACCTCCAATCCCTGAGTTGTGTCTTTTTAGACATACGGCCTCCATTCCCTTGTCTCCTTTTTGCCAACATTAGGTCTCGAATCCCTGAGGTGCGCCTTTTAGACATGGGGTCTCCATTCCCTAGTCGCCTTTCGCCAACATTAGGGCTCCAATCCCTGGGTTGTGCCTTTTTAGATATAGGGCCTCCATTCCCTAGTCGCCTTTTGCCAACATTGGGGCTCCAATTCCTGAGTTGCACTTTTTAGACATAGGGCTTCATTCCCTAGTCATCTTTTGTCAACATTAGGGCTCTAATACCTGAGTTGAGCCTTTTATACATAGGGCATCCATTCTCTAGTCACCTTTTACCAACATTAGGGCTCCAATCCCTGAGTTGTGCTTTTTATAAGTAGGGCCTCCATTCCCTAGTCGCCTTTTGCCAATATTTGGGCTCCAATCCCTGAGTTGTGCCTTTTTAGACATAGTACCTCCATTCCCTAGTCGCCTTTTGAAAACGTTAGGGCTCCAGTCCCTAAGTTGAGTTTTTTTAGACACAGGGACTCCATTCCCAGTAGCCTTTTGCCAACAATAGGGCTCGAATCCCTGAGTTGTGCCTTTTTAGACGTAGGGCCCCTATTCCCTAGTCACCTTTTGCAGATATTAGGCGTCCAATCCCTGAGTGGTGCCTTTTTTGACATAGGGCCTCCATTCCCCAGTCCCCTTTTGCCAACATTAGGGCTCCAATCCCCGAGGTGCGCCATTTAGACATAGGGCCTCCATTCCTTAGTTGCCTTTCGCCAACAGTAGGGCTCTAATCCCTAGATTGTGCCTTTTTAGATATAAGGCCTCCATTCACTAGTCTCCTTTTGCCAACATTAGGCCTCCAATCCCTTAGTTGTGCCTTTTTAGACATACGGCCTCCATTCCCTAGTCACCTTTTGCCAACAATAGGGCTCCAATCCATGAGTTGTGCCTTTTTAGACATAGGGCCTCCATTCTCTAGTCACCTTTTGCCAACATTGGGCCTCCAATCCCTGAGTTGTGGCTTTTTAAACATAGGGCCTCCATTCCCTAGTCGCCTTTTGCCAACATTGGGGCTCCAATCCTTGAGTTGCACTTTTTACACATAGGGCCTCCATTCCCTAGTCATATTTTGCCAAAATTAGGACTCTAATACCTGAGTTGGGCTTTTTATACATAGGGCATCCATTCTCTAGTAACCTTTTGCCAATATTAGGGCTCCAATCCCTGAGTTGTCATTTTTAGAAGTAGGGCCTCCATTCCCTAGTCGCCTTTTGCCAACATTAGGGCTCTAATCCATGAGTTGTACCTTTTTAGACATACGACCTCCATTCCCTAGTTGCCTTTTGCAAACGTTAGGGCTCCAGTCCCTGAGTTGAGTTTTTTAGACACAAGGACTCCATTCCCATTAGCCTTTTGCCAACAATAGGGCTCCAATCCCTGAGTTGTGCCTTTTTAGACGTAGGGCCTCAATTCCCTAGTCACCTTTTGAAGATATTAGGCCTCCAATCCATGAGTTGTGCCTTTTTAGACATACGACCTCCATTCCCTAGTCGCCTTTTGCAAACCTTTGGGCTCCAGTCCATGAGTTGAGCTTTTTAGACACGGGGACTCCATTCCCAGTCGGCTTTTGCCAACAATAGGGCTCCAATCCTTGAGTTGTGCCTTTTTAGATATAGGACCTCCATTACCTAGTTGCCTTTTGCCAACAATAGAGCTCCAATCCCTGAGTTGTGCCTTTTTAGACATAGGGCCTCCATTCCCTAGTCACCTTTTTCCAACATTAGGCTTCCAATACCTGAGTTGTAGCTTTTTAGATATAGGGCCTCCATTCCTTAGTCTCTTTTTGCAAACATTAGTGCTCGAATCCCTGAGGTACACCTTTTAGACATAGGGCCTCTATTCCCTAGTCGCCTTTTGCCAACATTAGGGCTCCAATCCCTGTGTTGTGCCTTTTTAGATATAGGGCCTCCATTGCCTAGTCGCCTTTTGCTAACATTGGGGATCCAATCCCTGAGTTGCACTTTTTAGACATAGGGCCTCCATTCCCTAGTGGTCTTTTGCCAACATTAGGGCTCTAATATCTGAGTTGAGACTTTTAGACATAGGGCCTCGATTCTCTAGTCACCTTTTGCCAACATTAGGGTTCCAATCCCTGAGTTGTGCTTTTTAGAAGTAGGGCCTTCATTCCCTAGTCGCCTTTTGCCAATATTAGGGATCAAATACCTGAGTTGTACCTTTTTAGACATATGACTTCCATTCCCTACTCACCTTTTGCAAACATTAGGGCTCCAGTCCCTGAGATGAACTTTTTAGACAGAGGGACTCCATTCCTAGTAGCCTTTTGCCAACAATAGGGCTCCAATCCTTGTGTTGTTCCTTTTTAGACATAGGGCCTCCAATCTCTAGTCACCTTTTGCCAATATTAGGCCTCCAATCCTTGAGTTGTGCCTTTTTTGACATAGGGCCTCCATTCCCCAGTCTTCTTTTGCCAACATTAGGGCTCTAATCCCTGAGTTGTGCTTTTTATAAGTAGGGCCTCCATTCCCTAGTCGCCTTTTGCCAACAATAGGGCTTCAATCCCTGAGTTGTGCCTTTTTAGATATAGTGCCTCCATTCCCTAATCACCTTTTGCCAACAATAGGGCTCCAATCCATGAGTTGTGCCTTTTTAGACATAGGACCTCCATTCTCTAGTCACCTTTTGCCAACATTAGGACTCCAATCCCTGAGTTGTGGCTTTTTAGACATAGGGCCTCCATTCCCTAGTCTCCTTTTGCCAACATTAGGTCTCGAATCCCTGAGGTGTGCCTTTTAGACATGGGGCCTCCATTCCCTAGTCGCATTTCGCCAATATTAGGGCTTCAATCCCTGGGTTGTGCCTTTTTAGATATAGGGCCTCCATTCCCTAGTCGTCTTTTGCCAACATTGGGGCTCCAATCCCTAAGTTGCACTTTTTAGACATAGGGTCTCCATTCCCTAGTCGTGTTTTGCCAACATTAAGGCTCTAATACCTGAGTTGAGCCTTTTATACATAGGGCATCCATTCTCTAGTCACCTTTTGCCAACATTAGGGCTCCAATCCCTGAGTTGTGCTTTTTAGAAGTAGGGCCTCCATTCCCTAGTTGCCTTTTGCCAACATTAGGGTTCCAATCCCTGAGTTGTGCCTATTAGACATTGGGCCTCCATTCTCTAGTCACCTTTTGCCAACATTAGGGCTCCAATCCCTGAGTTGTGTTTTTTAGAAGTAGGGCCTCAATTCCCTAGTCATATTTTGCCAACATTAGGGCTCCAATACCTGAGTTGTACCTTTTTAGACATACGACCTCCATTCCCTAGTCGCCTTTTGCAAACCTTAGGTCTCCAGTCCCTGAGTTGAGTTTTTTAGACACGTGGACTCCATTCCCCAGTCGCGTTTTGCCAACAATAGGGCTTCAATCCCTTAGTTGTGGCTTTTTAGATATAGGGCCTCCATTCCCGAGTCTCTTTTTGCCAACATTAGGGCTCGAATCCTTGAGGTGCGTCTTTTAGACATAGGGTCTCTATTCCCTAGTCGCCTTTTGCCAACATTAGGGCTCCAATTCATGTTTTGTGCCTTTTTAGATATAGGTCCTCCATTGCCTAGTCGCCTTTTGCCAACATTGGGGCTCCAATCCCTGAGTTGCACTTTTTAGACATAGGGCCTCCATTCCCCAGTCTTGTTTTGCCAACATTAGGGCTCCAATCCCTGAGTTGTGCTTTTTAGAAGTAGGGCCTCCATTCCCTAGTCGCCTTTTGCCAACAATAGGGCTTCAATCCCTGAGTTGTGCCTTTTTAGATATAGGGCCTCCATTCCCTAATCACCTTTTGCAAACAATAGGGCTCCAATCCATGAGTTGTGCCTTTTTAGACATAGGGCCTCCATTCTCTAGTCACCTTTTGCCAACATTAGGCCTCCAATCCCTGAGTTGTGGCTTTTTAGACATAGGGCCTCCATTCCCTAGTCTCCTTTTGCCAACATTAGGTCTCGAATCCCTTAGGTGCGCCTTTCAGACATAGGGCCTCCATTCCCTAGTCGCCTTTCGCCAATATTAGGGCTTCAATCCCTGGGTTGTGCCTTTTTATATATAGGGCCTCCATTCCCCAGTAGCCTTTTGCCAACAATAGGGCTTCAATCCCTGAGTTGTGCCTTTTTAGATATAGGGCCTCCATTCCCTAATCACCTTTTGCAAACAATAGGGCTCCAATCCCTGAGTTGTGCTTTTTAGAAGTAGGGACTCCATTCCCTAGTTGCCTTTTGCCAACATTAAGGCTCCAATCCCGGAGTTGTGCCTTTTTAGACATACGACCTGCATTCCCTAGTCGCCTTTTTCAAACGTTAGGGCTCCGGTCCCTGAGTTGAGTTTTTTAGACATAGGAACTCCATTCCCAGTAGCCTTTTGCCAATGATAGGGCTCCAATCCTTGAGTTGTGCCTTTTTAGACGTAGGGCCTCCATTCCCTCGTCACCTTTTGCAGATATTAGGCCTTCAATCCCTGAGTTGTGCCTTTTTTGACATAGGGCCTCCATTCCCCAGTCCCCTTTTGCCAACATTAGGGCTCCAATCCCCGAGGTGCGCCATTTAGACATAGGGCCTCCATTCCCTAGTTGCCTTTCGCCAATAGTAGGGCTCCAATCCCTGGGTTGTGCCTTTTTAGATATAAGGCCTCCATTCCCTAGTCTCTTTTTGCCAACATTAGGCCTCCAATCCCTCAGTTGTGCCTTTTTAGACATACGGCCTCTATTCCCTAGTCGCCTTTTGCAAACCTTAGGGCTCCAGTCCTGAGTTGAGCTTTTTAGACACGGGGACTCTATTCCCAGTTGCCTTTTCCCAACAATAGGGCTCCAATCCCTGAGTTGTGCCTTTTTAGATATAGGGCCTCCGTTACCTAGTTGCCTTTTGCCAACAATAGAGCTCCAATCCCTGAGTTGTGCCTTTTTAGACATAGGGCCTCCATTCCCTAGTCACGTTTTGCCAACATTAGGCTTCCAATCCCTGAGTTGTGGCTTTTTAGATATAGGGCCTCCATTCCCGAGTCTCTTTTTGCCAACATTAGGGCTCGAATCCCTTAGGTGCGCCTTTTATACATGGGGCCTCTATTCCCTAGTCGCCTTTCGCCAACATTAGGGCTCCAATTTATGTGTTGTGCCTTTTTACATATAGGGCCTCCATTGCCTAGTCGCCTTTTGCCAACATTAAGGCTCCAATCCCGGAGTTGTGCCTTTTTAGACATACGACCTCCATTCCCTAGTCGCCTTCTGCAAACGTTAGGGCTCCGGTCCCTGAGTTGAGTTTTTTAGACACAGGGACTCCATTCCCTGTAGCCTTTTGCCAACAATAGGGCTCCAATCCCTGAGTTGTGCCTATTTAGACGTATGGCCTCCATTCCCTAGTCACCTTTTGCAGATATTAGGCCTTCAATCCCTGAGTTGTGCTTTTTTTGATATAGGGCCTCCATTCCCCAGTCCCCTTTTGCCAACATTAGGGCTCCAATCCCCGAGGTGCGCCATTTAGACATAGGGCCTCCATTCCCTAGTTGCCTTTCGCCAACAGTAGGGCTCCAATCCTTGGGTTGTGCCTTTTTAGATATAAGGCCTCCATTCCCTAGTCTTCTTTTCCCAACATTAGGCCTCCAATCCCTGAGTTGTGCCTTTTTAGACACGGGGACTCCATTCCCAGTAGCCTTTTGCCAACAATAGGGCTCCAATCCCCGAGTTGTGCCTTTTTAGATATAGGGCCTCCATTACCTAGTTGCCTTTTGCCAACAATAGAGCTCCAATCCCTGAGTTATGCCTTTTTAGACATAGGGCCTCCATTCCCTAGTCACCTTTTGCCAACATTAGGCTTCCAATCCCTCAGTTGTGGCTTTTTAGATTTAGGGCCTCCATTCCCGAGTCTCTTTTTGCCAATATTAGGGCTCGAATCCCTGAGGTGCGCCTTTTATACATGGGGCCTCTATTCCCTAGTCGCCTTTCGCCAACATTAAGGCTCCAATTCATGTGTTGTGCCTTTTTTGATATAGGGCCTCCATTGCCTAGTCGCCTTTTGCCAACATTGGGGCTCTAATCCTTGAGTTGCACTTTTTAGACATAGGGCCTCCATTCCCTAGTCGTCTTTTGCCAACATTAGGGCTCCAATTCCTGAGTTGTGCTTTTTAGAAGTAGGGCCACCATTCCCTAGTCTCCTTTTGCCAATATTAGGGCTCGAATCCCTGAGGTGCGCCTTTTATACATGGGGCCTCTATTCCCTAGTCGCCTTTTGCCAATATTAGGGCTCGAATCCCTGAGGTGCGCCTTTTATACATGGGGCCTCTATTCCCTAGTCGCCTTGCGCCAACATTAAGGCTCCAATTCATGTGTTGTGCCTTTTTTGATACAGGGCCTCCATTGCCTAGTCGCCTTTTGCCAATATTAGGGCTCGAATCCCTGAGGTGCGCCTTTTATACATGGGGCCTCTATTCCCTAGTCGCCTTGCGCCAACATTAAGGCTCCAATTCATGTGTTGTGCCTTTTTTGATACAGGGCCTCCATTGCCTAGTCGCCTTTTGCCAATATTAGGGCTCGAATCCCTGAGGTGCGCCTTTTATACATGGGGCCTCTATTCCCTAGTCGCCTTGCGCCAACATTAAGGCTCCAATTCATGTGTTGTGCCTTTTTTGATACAGGGCCTCCATTGCCTAGTCGCCTTTTGCCAATATTAGGGCTCGAATCCCTGAGGTGCGCCTTTTATACATGGGGCCTCTATTCCCTAGTCGCCTTGCGCCAACATTAAGGCTCCAATTCATGTGTTGTGCCTTTTTTGATACAGGGCCTCCATTGCCTAGTCGCCTTTTGCCAATATTAGGGCTCGAATCCCTGAGGTGCGCCTTTTATACATGGGGCCTCTATTCCCTAGTCGCCTTGCGCCAACATTAAGGCTCCAATTCATGTGTTGTGCCTTTTTTGATACAGGGCCTCCATTGCCTAGTCGCCTTTTGCCAATATTAGGGCTCGAATCCCTGAGGTGCGCCTTTTATACATGGGGCCTCTATTCCCTAGTCGCCTTGCGCCAACATTAAGGCTCCAATTCATGTGTTGTGCCTTTTTTGATACAGGGCCTCCATTGCCTAGTCGCCTTTTGCCAATATTAGGGCTCGAATCCCTGAGGTGCGCCTTTTATACATGGGGCCTCTATTCCCTAGTCGCCTTGCGCCAACATTAAGGCTCCAATTCATGTGTTGTGCCTTTTTTGATACAGGGCCTCCATTGCCTAGTCGCCTTTTGCCAATATTAGGGCTCGAATCCCTGAGGTGCGCCTTTTATACATGGGGCCTCTATTCCCTAGTCGCCTTGCGCCAACATTAAGGCTCCAATTCATGTGTTGTGCCTTTTTTGATACAGGGCCTCCATTGCCTAGTCGCCTTTTGCCAATATTAGGGCTCGAATCCCTGAGGTGCGCCTTTTATACATGGGGCCTCTATTCCCTAGTCGCCTTGCGCCAACATTAAGGCTCCAATTCATGTGTTGTGCCTTTTTTGATACAGGGCCTCCATTGCCTAGTCGCCTTTTGCCAATATTAGGGCTCGAATCCCTGAGGTGCGCCTTTTATACATGGGGCCTCTATTCCCTAGTCGCCTTGCGCCAACATTAAGGCTCCAATTCATGTGTTGTGCCTTTTTTGATACAGGGCCTCCATTGCCTAGTCGCCTTTTGCCAATATTAGGGCTCGAATCCCTGAGGTGCGCCTTTTATACATGGGGCCTCTATTCCCTAGTCGCCTTGCGCCAACATTAAGGCTCCAATTCATGTGTTGTGCCTTTTTTGATACAGGGCCTCCATTGCCTAGTCGCCTTTTGCCAATATTAGGGCTCGAATCCCTGAGGTGCGCCTTTTATACATGGGGCCTCTATTCCCTAGTCGCCTTGCGCCAACATTAAGGCTCCAATTCATGTGTTGTGCCTTTTTTGATACAGGGCCTCCATTGCCTAGTCGCCTTTTGCCAATATTAGGGCTCGAATCCCTGAGGTGCGCCTTTTATACATGGGGCCTCTATTCCCTAGTCGCCTTGCGCCAACATTAAGGCTCCAATTCATGTGTTGTGCCTTTTTTGATACAGGGCCTCCATTGCCTAGTCGCCTTTTGCCAATATTAGGGCTCGAATCCCTGAGGTGCGCCTTTTATACATGGGGCCTCTATTCCCTAGTCGCCTTTTGCAAACCTTAGGGCTCCAGTCCCTGAGTTGAGCTTTTTAGACACGGGGACTCTATTCCCAGTTGCCTTTTCCCAACAATAGGGCTCCAATCCCTGAGTTGTACCTTTTAAGATATAGGGCCTCCATTACCTAGTTTCCTTTTGCCAACAATAGAGCTCCAATCCCTGAGTTGTGCCTTTTTAGATATAGGGCCGCCATTCCCTAGTCACCTTTTGCAAACATTAGGCTTCCAATCCCTGAGTTGTGGCTTTCTAGATATAGGGCCTCCATTCCCGAGTCTCTTTTTGCCAACATTAGGGCTCGAATCCCTGAGGTGCGCCTGTTAGACATGGGGCCTCTATTCCCTAGTCACCTTTCGCCAACATTAGGGCTCCATTTCATGTGTTATGCCTTTTTAGATATAGAGCCTCCATTGCCTAGTCGCCTTTTGCCAACATTAGGGCTCCAATCCCCAAGTTGCACTTTTTAGACATAGGGCCTCCATTCCCTAGTCGTCTTCTGCCAACATTAGGGCTCTAATACCTGAGTTGAGACTTTTAGATATAGGGCCTCGATTCTATAGTCGCCTTTTGCCAACATTGGGGCTCCAATCCCTGAGTTGCACTTTTTAGACATAGGGCCTCCATTCCCTAGTCACCTTTTGCCAACATTAGGGCTCGAATCCTTGAGGTGCGCCTTTTAGACATAGGGCCTCTATTTCCTAGTTGCCTTTCGCCAACATTAGGGCTCCAATTCATCTGTTGTGCCTTTTTAGATATAGGGCCTCCCTTCCTTAGTCACCTTTTGCCAACAATAGGGCTCCAATCCCTGAGTTGTGCCTTTTTAGACATAGGGCCTCCATTCTCTAGTCACGTTTTGCCAACATTAGACCTCCAATCCCTGAGTTGTGTCTTTTTAGATATAGGGCCTCCATTCCCTAGTCGTCTTTTGCCAACATTAGGGCTCCAATCACTGAGTTGAGTTTTTTGCACACAGGGACTCCATTCCCCAGTCGCCTTTTGCGAAAAATAGGGCTCCAATCCCTGAGTTGTGCCTTTTTAGACATAGGGCCTCCATTCCCTAGTCACCTTTTGCAAATATTAGGCCTCCAATCCTTGAGTTGTGCCTTTTTTGACATATGGCCTCCATTCCCTAGTCTCCTTTTGCCAACATTAGGGCTCCAATCCCTCAGTTGTGCTTTTAAGACGCAGGGCCTCGATTCCTTAGTCGCATTTTGCAAACATTAGGGCTCCAATCCTTGAGTTGTGCGTTCTTAGACATAGGGCCTCCATTCCCTAGTTGCCTTTTGCCAACATTAGGGCTCCAATCACTGGGTTGTGCCTTTTTAGATATAGGGCCTCCATTCCCTAGTCAACTTTTGCCAACATTAGGCCTCCAATCCCGGAGTTGTGCCTTTTTAGAGATAGGGCCTCCATTCCCTAGTCTCCTTTTGCCAACATTAGGTCTCGAATCCCTGAGGTGCGCCTTTTAGACATGGGGCCTCCATTACCTAGTCACCTTTCGCCAACATTAGGGCTCCAATCCCTGGGTTGTGCCTTTTTAGATATAGGGCCTCCATTCCCTAGTCGCCTTTTGCAACCATTGGGGCTCCAATCCCTGAGTTGCACTTTTTAGACATAGGGTCTCCATTCCCTAGTCGTCTTTTGCCAACACTAGGGCTCTAATACCTGAGTTGAGCCTTTTATACATAGGACATCCATTCTCTAGTCACCTTTTGCCCACATTATGGCTCCAATCCCTGAGTTGTGCTTTTTAGAAGTAGGGCCTCCATTCCCTAGTCGCCTTTTGCCAATATTAGGGCTCCAATCCCTGAGTTGTGCCTTTTTAAACATACGACCTCTATTCCTTAGTTGCCTTTTGCAAACGTTAGGGCTCCAGTCCCTGAGTAGAGTTTTTTAGACACATGGACTCCATTCCCAGTAGCCTTTTGACAACAATAGGGCTCCAATCCCTGAGTTGTGCCTTTTTAGACGTAGGGCCTCCATTCCCTAGTCACCTTTTGCAGATATTAGTCCTCCAATCCCTGAGTTGTGCCTTTTATGACATAGGGCCTCCATTCCCCAGTACCCTTTTGCCAACATTAGGGCTCCAATCCTCGAGGTGCGCCATTTAGACATAGGGCCTCCATTCCCTAGTTGCCTTTCGCCAACAGTAGGGCTCCAATCCCTGGGTTGTGCCCTTTTCGATATAAGGCCTCCATTCCCTAGTCGCCTTTCGCCAATATTAGGGCTTCAATCACTGGGTTGTGCCTTTTTAGATATAGGGCCTCCATTCTCTAGTCTCCTTTTGCCAACATTAGGCCTCCAATCCCTGAGTTGTGGCTTTTTAGACATAGGGCCTCCATTCCCTAGTCTCCTATTGCCAACATTAGGTCTCGAATCACTGAGGTGCACCTTTTAGACATGGGTCCTCCATTCCCTAGTCGCGTTTTGCCAACATTGGGGCTTCAGTCCCTGGGTTGTGCCTTTTTATATATAGGGCCTCCATTCCGTAGTCGTCTTTTGCCAACATTGGGGCTCCAATCCCTGAGTTGCACTTTTTAGACATAGGGCCTGCATTTCCTAGTAGTCTTTTGCCAATATTAGGGCTCTAATACCTGAGTTGAGCCTTTTATACATAGGCAATCCATTCTCTAGTCACCTTTTGCCAAGATTAGGGCTCCAATCCCTGAGTTGTGCTTTTTAGAAGTAGGGCCTCCATTCCCTAGTCGCCTTTTTGCCAACATAAGGGCTCCAATCCCTGAGTTGTGCCTTTTTAGACATACGACCTCCATTCCCTAGTCGCCTTTTGCAAACGTTAGGGCTCCAGTCCCTGAGTTGAGTTTTTTAGACACAATAGACTCTATTCCCAGTAGCCTTTTGCCAACAATAGGGCTCCAATCATTGAGTTGTGCCTTTTTAGACGTAGGGCCTCCATTCCATAGTCACCTTTTGCAGATATTAGGCCTCCAATACCTGAGTTGTGCCTTTTTTGACATAAGGCCTCCATTCCCCAGTCCCCTTTTGCCAACATTAGGGCTCCAATCCCCGAGGTGCGCCATTTAGACATAGGGCCTCCATTCCCTAGTTGCCTTTCGCCAACAGTAGGGCTCCAATCCCTAGGTTGTGCCTTTTTAGATATAAGGCCTCCATTCCATAGTCTTTTTTTCCCAACATTAGGCCTCCAATCCCTGAGTTGTGCCTTTTTAGACATACGGCCTCCATTCCCTAGTCGCCTTTTGCAAACCTTAGGGCTCTAGTCCCTGAGTTGAGCTTTTTAGACACGTGGACTCCATTCCAAGTTGCCTTTTGCCAACAATAGGGCTCCAATCCCTGAGTTGTGCCTTTTTAGATATTGGGCCTGTGAGCACGTGATTTTTGCACTATATGGTGATTACTCCCAAAAATTTCAAAATAAAATAGTTTTGGGTTGTATGTGATTTTTGTGAATTTTGTGTTATTTTTCTTTTACTGTTTGTATTTGTCTGTGCGCGTTTGTTTGTTTAAGTTAATATAAAATACAAAAATATATCTTATTTGATCTTTATTTTATCAAAATTGTGTGATTTGATCTTTAATTGTTTAAATTTAGTGTGATAATTATCATTAGAAATTGATTAGTATTTTAAGTTAATCCCGATTTTACAATTTATTTTTACAATTTTTGTAATTAGGAATTAAACGAAAAAAAATATGAGAAAAGAAGAAAACATGAAATAAAGAAGGAAAATCGGACTGGGCCACACACAAAATCATCCAATCCAGTCCAAAACACATTCCTTACCCGGCCCAAACTTTTAGCTCTCAGACGCCCAAAACGACGTCGTTTCAAGACCAGCGAATCTCGACCGTTCATCCCTCCTCATCCAACGGTCCAAGACCTCACCCCATAACCCGA